>QLNU02015360.1:378995-406391 GCA_006491805.2 Dysdera silvatica | reverse complement strand
TACATATATGACATTTAATTAAATATATGCAGTTCAATGTCGTAGCGTGATTTCAAAATGGGCCATTTCAATTGTTTACCATTCCCCCTAGAATAAGAAAGTCACATTTCAAATGTACATTATCATGATGATGGTAACCATGATGATATATATGCATTAAAACTTTTTATTTGAGGGGTAGTGGTAAACAATTGGAGATGACCCGCTCTTGAAGTCAAGTTACTTCATAGATGCAGTGGAGCTTCGGTAAATCGGAATTACCAAAGAAACAACAACAAAATTTTGAGTTATCGGAAATTTGAATCATCGAGCCACACACACACACACACACCGTTTGAAAGCGTGTATACATACAACTGTCCTTGTTTCAAACCTCTTGCAAACGCACATACTCAAAATACATTTTGTTCGTCTTTTCGTATTACTTCGACTTACAAATAATTTCAACCTATTGAAATCCGACTTATCGGAAACTACTGTACAAAATCAAATATTAAATCCATATTAACATTTATAAAAACGTAAACAACTTAACGTTAAAAATATAAACACCAGATATATAAATACATCCGAAATAACCAACTAAGGGAAAATAGAAATGTGCTGTTCTTGGTGTAACACGTGTACAGATATCCATAATTTTACCTGCCGTATGTAATACTACTATAGGAAATCAACTCATTATGTATATTTTCGGGCAAGTCGTAAGGAATACGCTTATTCAGTTCCACAATATATTACTTACTAATTAAGACCAATGAACTCAAAGACATCGATTGCGAGCTTCCTTCGTTATGTGACTAAGCGATACACACACACTGCATCAAATACACTTACATACCTGTTACAAAAAACAAGAAAAAAGCAAAAAACTCATGAAGTATATCTGAAGTATGGTATCATATATCAAAGGTATTTTATTCTAACGTGAATACAGATGAGAAATTTAAATGAATAACATAAAATTTCATTTAAAATATATGTTTAAATATCGATGCTTACATAGAATGTGTCACCATCACACGTCAACATCACATATGTTGTGATGTACATACTTATATAGAAATAGAGACAAAGCTTCGAGCAAGATATAATTACGACATTGTATAATTAAAAGACGTTAGAATTAAAGTGCAATTAATATAAAATGCATAAAAAATAATTAAAATTGCTAAAAAATATAGAGAAGAAATCACAGTATTAAAAAAATAAATAAAAAAGTGCGGAATACGAATGTGACAGCTCTATAGCATTAAAAACCCGCTGCATAATTTATTCGTTTCATCTACATGTGAAAGCTTTTAAACCGCGTCAACTAAACATTTAATTTTCGCCTAATTATAACATTTAAAGTGCTATATATCACATTCAACCATTATTTATCCACTGCTGGATGAAGGCCCTCCTAACATTTCTTCTACACAAGTCTACCGGAGCAATTTTCTTTCATGTCACCCCAACCTGTTTTCTTATTTCATCCACCCATCTAGTTTGGGGACGTTTTTTAGGTTCGGCTGGAATCCGAAGAGAATTGCAGTGTTGTCCATCGCCGATCAAGCTCTTCCTGCGACATGCCAAGCCTACCGTCATTTCAGTCTTTTTACTTTAACAATGATGTCCTCTACTCTAGTTTGCTCTCTCACCCAAGTGTTTCTTTTTCGATCTCTCCTAGTTATTCCAAGCATGCACCTCTCCATGCTCCTTTGCGTTGTCTGTAACTTTCGTATTGCTCCAACTGTTAGACTCCATGTCTCTGATCCATAAGAGAGGACTGGCAATACACACTGGTTGAAGACCTTTCTTTTTAGACACAAAGGCAATTTCCCCTTCAGGATAAAACTGTTTCTTCCAAATGCACTCCAGCCAAGTTTAATACGTCTGTTGAGTTCTTTCATAATGTTGCCATCCATTGAAATCAGCTGGCCAAGGTAAATATATGAATCAGCAATTTCTAGCTCAATGTTGTCAACTTGTATTTTTGTTTCCTCTACGAAATTATTGAACATGATCTTAGTTTTTTGTAGGTTCATCTTGAGTCCAACTTCTTTACTTCTAGTTGAGAGCTCCTGTACCATGTCTTGGAGTTCTGATGGGTTCGTTGAAAAAATAACAATGTCATCAGCAAACCGCAGATGATTTAAATATTCACCATTTATTTTTATTCCCTTGTTATTCCAATTTATCTGCTGAAAAATCATCTGTAAAGCTGAAGCGCAAAGTATATATATATATATATGGCCTGCAAAAGGGTTGCTGGTATCTAACTGGAAGGAGACCCACACGCTGAACGTATGTGACGATGTGTGGAACCGGCCAGGCCAGTAACCTAGTGTCCTACCCCGCCTTCAAGTGGTGCAGGCTGAGCTTTCTATTTATGTGGCAAATTAATATTTGCTGCACGGATAGAAAGGCGGAAGGGGAGGGCTAATTCACCAACCCGTCTAGCCAGCGTGGTGAAATTATGGCTAATTCCTCCATTATGTTGACACACCAGAAACCATGGCCCCTAGTCTCCAGGTGCTGGAGTGCTCCTGATCAAGGCAGCGGTCAGTGTGGCATGAAAGCAGGGGGTGCTAAGAATCACTGGAATGGCCCAGGCTGCCGTTTGTTATTGACCTTGGCAACGTATAATGGACGATCCCTTGCTTCTGAAGCAAAACTTCAGGAATTGGAAGAAGAACTTGACAAGATCAAATGGGACATTGTAGGACTCAGTGAAGTTAGAAGAAAAGGTGAAGAGTTGGTGGAACTTAAAAGTGGACATTTGTTTTATTATAGAGGAACGGAAACTGGAAGAACAAGTGGTGTTGGCTTCTTAATCAACAAAAGAATTAAAGACTGTCTTCTGGAAGTTGAAAGTACATCAGATCGAGCAGCGAGGCTCGTTGTTCAACTAACCCAGCGATACCAACTTCAAATAGTACAGGTATATGCACCAACATCAAGCCATACCGACGAAGAGGTTGAAGAATTTTATGAAGAAATCAAAGAGTTACACACCAAAGGGAAACAACATATCAAGCTCATCATGGGGGATTTCAATGCAAGAATTGGACAACAGGAACAAGGAGAGACATCGGTTGGTAAATACGGATATGGGGAAAGGAATGAACGTGGCGATCAACTCATCGAATTTGCAGAAGCTGAAAATCTTAGCATCATGAATTCATTTTTTAAGAAGAAACCGCAAAGAAAATGGACATGGAAACACCCAAATGGGGGAACTAGTGAAATTGACTATATCCTGGCAAACAAGAAATCAATTATTGAAGATTGCAGTGTACTGAACAGATTTAATACTGGAAGTGATCATCGAATGGTGAGATGTAAAGTGCACTTAAATACTAAATTAGAACGACAGAAGCTCATTAGGAAACAAGTAAGTAAGAGGGTGGATCTAATGAAACTGAAAGTAAATACCGAGGCATTCAAGTTGGAATTAAAAAATCGCTTTTCTGCACTGGAAGGACTTATTGATGAAAGTGATATCTCAGAAGCAAATGAAAACATTGTTAAGACAATAGTTGAAACTGCTGGGGAAATTGGTGGTGTAACCTGTAAAAAGCACAATAGCAAATTATCTGAGAAGACGAAACAGCTCATGAAAAGGCGAAGAGATATGAAGGTGGACAATCGAAATACCAGTTCCAGGATTGAGTACATAGAACTTTGTAAAACTCTGCGCAAAAGCATGAAAGAAGACATAAGAAAATTCAACTGTGAGCTAGTAAGGAAAGCCATTGAAAATAACAAGAGCCTTAGGGTTGTTAAAGGAAGTTTATCTGTTGGGAAGAAACACATCATTGCATTAAAAGGAGAGGATGGCACCGTAACAAGAAATAGGGAAGAAATACTTAGAAGAGTTGAAGAATTCTACAAAAAACTATATGAAAGTAACAGTGGATTAAACGAAGACACTGAAATAGTCGAAGGAACAGCTCCTAAAATCTTAAAAGAAGAAGTTTCATTTGCAATAAAAAGTATGAAGAAAGGAAGAGCCCCTGGCGATGATGGTATTACATTAGATATCCTAAAAGAAGCTGGAGAATATGTAGAAGACATACTTGCAAAATTCTTTACCAAATGTCTTAACAGCGGTAACATACCAAACCAATGGGATTCTGCAACAGTAATTCTTTTGCATAAAAAAGGTGATAAAGAGGATTTGAAAAATTACCGACCAATTAGCTTGTTACCTGCTATTTATAAAATCTTCACAAAAGTGCTAACACATCGCCTGCAGAAAAAATTAGATGCAGCTCAACCAAGAGAACAAGCTGGATTTCGAAGTGGATTCAGTACAGTGGACCATATTCAAGTATTAAGAGAATTAATTGAAAGAACACATGAATATGAACTTCCATTGTGTGTTGCATTTATTGACTATGAGAAGGCCTTTGACTCTATTAAAACATCAGCAGTCATCAACTCTTTAAGATCAACAGACATTGAGGATGTGTACATTGACATGGTGAAACGTGTGTATAAAAATGCAAGTGCAAAATTTCGGTTACATAAAGATACCAAAACTATCAAACTTGGCAAAGGGGTGAGGCAGGGAGATACCATTTCTCCAAAACTTTTTACTTCAGCTTTACAGATGATTTTTCAGCTGATAAATTGGAATAACAAGGGAATAAAAATAAATGGTGAATATTTAAATCATTTGCGGTTTGCTGATGACATTGTTATTTTTTCAACGAACCCATCAGAACTCCAAGACATGGTACAGGAGCTCTCAACTAGAAGTGAAGAAGTTGGACTCAAGATGAACCTACAAAAAACTAAGATCATGTTCAATAATTTTGTAGAGGAAACAAAAATACAAGTTGACAACATTGAGCTAGAAATTGCTGATTCATATATTTACCTTGGCCAGCTGATTTCAATGGATGGCAACATTATGAAAGAACTCAACAGACGTATTAAACTTGGCTGGAGTGCATTTGGAAGAAACAGTTTTATCCTGAAGGGGAAATTGCCTTTGTGTCTAAAAAGAAAGGTCTTCAACCAGTGTGTATTGCCAGTCCTCTCTTATGGATCAGAGACATGGAGTCTAACAGTTGGAGCAATACGAAAGTTACAGACAACGCAAAGGAGCATGGAGAGGTGCATGCTTGGAATAACTAGGAGAGATCGAAAAAGAAACACTTGGGTGAGAGAGCAAACTAGAGTAGAGGACATCATTGTTAAAGTAAAAGGGCTGAAATGGCGATGGGCTGGGCATATTGCAAGAAGAACTGATCAACGATGGACAACAGAAATTCTGAACTGGATTCCAAGAGACCACCGAAGACCTAGAAAACGTCCTCAAACTAGATGGGTGGATGAAATAAGAAAACAGGTTGGGGTGACGTGGAAACGAATGGCCCAGGATAGACTTGTGTGGAAAGCATTTGGAGAGACCTTCATCCAGCAGTGGATAGATAATGGTTGAATATGATGATGATGATGATATATATATATAAACAAAAAGTGAGGTTAAAGTAGTATAAGACCATTTTCACCATTACATAAAACAATTTCGCTGCAAGATATCAGAACCAACTTTACGAGAACTATATCGACAAGTTATTCACAAATTGAAAAATACCTAAGTGCAATGCAAAACAAAATATATACAAACAATAAATATATTTACAATATTTTACATACAAACCTTTTTCGAAAACTATGAAATATTGCTAGGATACAAATGGCAATATAGTAAAATTGTAAAGAAATGAACCAAAAGTGTAATAAAAAATTTAAAGTAGGAGTGTAATAATAAATGAAATATGAGAAACCCATAGGACAGCACTTTTTCAAGAGAGACACTTGCCCCAATGAGTTCAGTATTGGATGTTTCTGTTCGAGTCCCAGCCAATGCTAAACTTAGGATCTCAAGTCTCTCGACATCCAATAAAAGAAGACGTTGGATCAGAACCGTAGGAAAGTAACTTAAAAATTTTTTTAAATGAGAATGAACACTTTGCAAACACAAACTGAAACTTAACAAGCCCAAGTGTAAACAAATTCAAAGTGTTACCAGAACCACATCCACAAAAGCTGCCATTTAAAAGAGTTAGTATTTAGTGCATAAGTGATGCGTCTTCGACAGCAGAATTTGTCACTTACACAAATCACAAAACCAGCCTTGCTGTGCGTTCAAACTTACTAAAAATATCTAGAATCAAAGGTAGTGGCATACCATTTCCAAGAAGAATATTTTTGAGCCTGTTAATTTCATCAATAAAATTATTATAATTTTTACATATGCTATTAATTCTGAGAATTTGTGAAATAACAATGTTTCTATGAACTTTTATACTTATACAAGATATAAAGTTTGACAGAGACACAACTTTGAATTTGAAAACAGATCTTTTGTCATGGAGTCCAGTATCATAAACACCATCAGTACCATGTCTAATTTTCAAGTCTAAAAAGGAAATATTGTTCCCGTGTCAAGTCTTTATTAACTTAAAACTGTTAGGGTAAGTTTTTTTATGTAAGACACAAAATTTAGCACAATTAAAAACTATGATGTCATCAATGTATCTAAAAGATTTTATGCACAAGTGTTCATTCTTCTTTTCAAGAAAGTACAGGAACAAATCCATCAGGGAGCTTGCAAAATTTGCCCCCATAGGAATACCTTTGATTTGCCTGTAGAAATTAATCCCATTAAAGATGGTATAATCAAAAATGGTATTCCAATGGTTAATGTCTATCCCAATGATGTTAGAGAAGCCACTATGTAAAAATGATTTGAGATCCTTAATACTTTCCAAAGGAATACTGGTAAATAGATTTTGGAAGTCATACGTCTCAATTGTATGTATGTTACTATTCTCTTGTAGAATGTATTTACTGAGAGAATAAGTGCACTTAAGAACAATTACTATGAAGATAATGATGTGACACATCAAGTTAAAAGAGAAATTCTGTTTTTAAAAAAGCACTTCATCATAACAACTGTAGACAAAGCAAGTAACTTCTGCTTGGTCTTCAAAGAGTTCTATAAAAAAAACCTCTTGCATGAATATGAGACCAATGGGACTTACTCCAGATTGAGTTATGACATTAACATCTTTAGGAAGAAGGTAAATGCAGTGCACAAAAGGTTAAACATAAAAAATTACTGCTTTAACTTCCCATATCTCTTCATCATCATGAAATTCCATAAACAACTTACAGGATTTAGATTTATTACATAAAGAACCAACACGCTATACAGTAAATTAGCTACCATCTTGCAGAACGTTCTTAAGAAAATGCTTTAAGATATCAGGGAAAATGATAGTAAATCATGTATTATAAACAATAACTCCAGGACTATTGAATACATTCTAGAAGAGAATAGTAACATACATACAATTCGGACGTATGACTTTGAAAATTTATTTACCAGTATTCTTTTGGAAGGTATGAAGGATTTCAAATCTTTTTTATATAGTGGCTTCTCTGATATCAGTCGGATAGACATTAACTATTGGAATACCATTTTTGATTTTTGTATATTCGATTATAACATCTTTAATGGGATTGATTTCTATAAGTAATTTAATGGTATTCCTATGGGGCCAAATTCTGCAAGCTCCCTGGCGGATTTTTTCCTGTACTTTTATGGAAAGAAGAGTGAACACTTGTGTATAAAATCTTTTAGATACATTAATGCGATCATAGTTATTAATTGTGCTGAATTTTGTGTCTTACATAAAAAATTTTACCCTAACAGCCTTAAGTTAAAAAAGACTGGACACGGGAACAATATTTCCTTTTTAGACTTGAAAATTAGATATGGTAATGATGGTGTTTGTGATATTGTACTCTACGACAAAAGATCTGATTTCAAATTCAAAGTTGTCTCTGTCAAACTTTAAATCTTGTGTAAGTATAAAAGTTCATAGAAACATTGTTATTTCACAAATTCTCAGTATTAATAGTATATGTAAAAAGTATAATAATTTTATTGGTTAAATTAACGGGCTCAAAAATATTCTTCTTGGAAATAATATACCACTACCTTTGATTCTAGACATTTTTAGTAAGTTTGAATGCACAGCAAGGCTGGTTTTGTGATCTGTGTAAGTGACAAATTCTGCTGCCGAAGACGTATCACTTAATGCACTAAATACTTACTCTTGGAAATGGCAACTTTTGTGGATGTAGTTCTGGTAACTCTTTGAATTTGTTTACATTCGGGCTTGCTTAGTTTTGGTTCAGGTTTGCAAAGTGTTCATTCTCATTTAAAACAATTTTTATGCTTACTTTTCTATGGTTCTGGTCCGAATTTTTCTCTGATTGGATGTCGAGAGACTTGAGATCCTAAGTTTAGCATTGGCTAGGACTCAAACAGAAACATCCAATACTGAACTCATTGGGACAAGCGTCTCTCTTGAAAAAGTGCTGTCCTATGGGTTTCTCATATATCATTTATTATTACACTCCTACTTTAAATTTTTTATTCCACTTTTGGTTCATTTCTTTACAATTTTACTATATTGCCATTTGTATCCTAGCAATATTTCATAGTTTTCGAAAAAGGTTTGTATGTAAAATATTGTAAATATATTTGTTTGTATATGTTTTGTTTTGCATTGAACTTAGGTATTTTTCAATTTGTGCATAACTTGTCGATATAGTTCTCGTAAAGTTGGTTCTGATATCTTGCAGTAAAATTGTTTTATGTAATGCTGAAAATGGTCTTATACTACTTTAACCTTACTTATTATATTTAATTGGTTTTACTCCAGGCAGACATTGGCTCCATAACTTCACGATTTGGCGACACGTTGTGGATGAACGTCATACCTTTAGCGATCAAATTTTTTTACGCACTGAGTTCGGATTTATGCTTTTGATCCATTCCTTCCATATTGGCAGATAAAATACTAGTTTTGGCACATTAGCTTTCATTGTAAACGGTTGGGTCTAATACATCGCTGTTTTTAGTAGACTATAAAGCCAGCGTATATTACATTGATGTGATTAGTATAAAATTTGAAAAATATTTTTCAACATTTCAACAAATTGGTAGGTAATATCCATAATGAATTTGATCAAAATATTGAAATCGACTTTAGATTTGGCAATCAAGAAATATAATATACAAACATTAGTAATAACAGAAGAGGAATTAGAAAGAAATAAAGATATTTGGCTAATATTGAGCAGTTGACATTCAATAACATTGAAATATAAGTTAGTTTAGATTTTGAGGAGGACCCTCTTGAAAATAAGTTTTTGAGTTTGGCAAACTGTGTGTGTGTGTAAAATGATTCTGATTCCGACTGAGATTAGAGTCAAGGCACGTTTATAAAAGGTCCGATTGATAACATCCCTTTGGATAATATGAAAAATATCAGCAGATTTTATGATACTTGAAAAAAAAAAAAAAAATTCGTCAAACCGGAAACAGATATCAATGGGTTAAAAATATCAGACATATTAATATTTAGGAAATATATATTTCGGAAAATGGTTAGAATTCGGAAAAATTAGTAATTATCCGGAAGGATATGATATCAAAATTGTTTTATTCAAGAGAACGCAATTTGCTAGTCTGTGATATGGATTTGAAAAGGTGGGTTTATTTGAAAGCCAAGGAAATTGAGTTGACAAATTTTAATGCTTCAAATTTCATCATATGTTATTTTAAAAAAAAATTGAAAAGCATTTCAAGAAAAATAACAAAATTATTTATACAAAATCATTATATAAAATTATTACTTATATATTATTACCAGAGACGTAGTGATCTATTGGATTGTTCCCATCTCATGATTTTTTATTTTATTTTGTTTTGTTCCTTTGTTAAGTTGTTTTTAACACATTTTAATCTTTTTAGCTTTAATTTCTTTTTATATTAAACCTGTGTGCATGTTCTTACCTTGTTTGGCGCATAATGATACTTGCTGTCCTTGCACCATAAAAAAACCACAACCAACCTATTGGATTGGGAGAATTCCCAACTCGGTAACTGATTTTGCCAAGTAGACAGGTGATTTCAATGGAAAGTTTGTCCTATTGGGGGGGACTACCCATCCTCCCCCCCTCCCGTCATGATGCCTCTATTACCTTATCATATACGTCCATCAATTAAAAAAATTAAAATATCAGATACGAAAGTGACAAATATTTTTTGTTCTTTTAATCATGGAAAAGAAATTAACAAACCGTGGAATAATTGCCAACTTAATCACCAATGTGTCGCTAAATCATGAACTTTGAACCTCCATCATTTCTTGAAATTTAAATTTTACAGAAAAATGATTATATGGTTAGAACAAGGGTTTAAAACTATATAAAATTCCTACAGTCCTGATTTTAAACTTGACCAGCAGGTTGATAAGTTCCCTTGTAAGTCTAAACTTCAATGTTCGAAAGTATAAAGACAATATAATGGATCCCTACATACATCCTTATGCAGATGCAGTAGGCAAGACTTTCATCCTACAAAGCAATAACTCTCATCTTCACACAGGGTTCGATTAGTGGAACAGTATCTCTTGAAGACCATTGTAGCATGGAGTAGTAAGCTCAATTTTCTGATCTTAATCATATTGAGCATGTGAAGGATGCTCAAGGAAGGCATGTCACTGCCTTCAATCTTCTCCTTGAAATCTGGGAAGGGTCTGAGAATGTACCTATGCTGTTGAAATGGCATATGTACTCATACATGTGTTGTTTCTGTACTAAATTCAATCTTTAAGGTGACTTCTTAAGAGGGAAATGTTGATCGGATAGATATCATTTTTGTACTAATTGAAGTTTTTTGGTAAACCACTAAAAATATCATGAGTCATTTCTGAAATAACAGATTAAAGTTTCTCAATTAAAATTCTCCACATTCCTTTGCTTTAATGCGAATTACAAAATTGGTAATACAAGTATAAAGTTTTACAGCCATGCCACCTGTGTCCTACTGGTTTTGCTGGCAGAACATTCTGAGTGTAAGTTTAAAAAGTCACTGAATCAAGGCCCAACGAAGTGTGGGTTTTCATTCTTTCTGACTGACTCTTATGAATTGGTAAGAGTTCCAGTATGGATCATAATATGTGGATATTGAATTTACTTCTGTCGATTAAAATTTCCACTCCACTCTATTCTTTAATGTGTGGAATATAAAAGTAAATTACACATTCTAGGTTTTGAGACAACTTAATACAGTGTTTATTCATATTTATGCATATATATTATTTCCAGAGACAAGGCTATATAAAAGCACGCAGCAATAGTGATGCAATTGGCCGTAATGTGTCCTGGCTGATGGATAGACGAGAAAGTTATCCCTATTATCAGACCTATTCCAGGTAATATTTTCTTTGCTTATCTTATTTCCAGTTTCTTACAATGGTTGTGACTGCCACTTTATGCCTAGATTTGATTGCAAGTATGTTGTAGTTTGGAGATTACATTCATTGGATCCTACTATGCCAGGATCTATAGTTTTGAGAGAATCCACATCTCTTTAGCCTAAAGAATCAGATCCCTGAATTATGGATCTATAAGGAAAAAACAACAAATGCAGAGTACCTGATGGAATTAAACCTGGATTATTCACATGGTAGCCAAAATGTGTTACTATTACTCCATGCAATGCTCAGCACTGACGAAATATTTAAATTAAAATTATAGACAAGGGAAAGTTGAAATGATAAAATCTAAATCTCTAAATTTGTGATATGAATGGCAAAATTGCAATTGGCACTTACACACTGCTGGGCTTCTTAGTGATCTGGTGACTACTGAGACAAACTTCGAATTTATTTTGTTGGGTTTGACTCTTGGTAAGTTTGGTTATGTGTAAATATATTATGGCTCAGAAATTAAATTAAGCTCTCAGTTCTTTCCCTGATAACGTGTCAAACCATTATGGGAGAAAACGTAAACACATCAAATTAAAACTCCCATCTTAAAGGGGTGTGGGAAAAATAATTTGAAAGAATTTCAACAGAAGTTTTTGACTTACTAGAGCTCTCTATTTGACCCACAGGTGTCAGAAAAAAAAACTTAGGTTTGCTTTAAGCTGGGTTTGACCCAGTGACAGTTTGTAGGACAGTAGTTTTAAATTTAATATCATAAATATGAAATTGAGAATGCACTTACCTGTGCTTCAGTACCTCAGTTTGTAAGAACTTGAGAACAGTTATTTGAAGATCACTGGGTTGAAGCTAATGACTTTTTCTTTTGATTTATGATATATGGTATACGGTCATATGAACTGGGATGAGATTTGTCTGTCTTTTGGTGGAATTCTATTCTTTTTTGCTTTTCCCAAAAGAAATTCCATCTTAAAAAAAAAAATCCCTCCCCTGGCAAAACTTTTGTTTCTCAAAGAACAAACCCGGAAACACTGTGTGTGCCTTCTGTTTACAAAACCTCTCATTTGTTGGTGTAACTACAATTATTGAACACTCACTTCCATTCAACGAGCAAACTCTGAATTCAGAGCTTGTATATAATTGCTACCATTGTAACGGTGGTTGTGACATAATGCATAGGCAATTGATAACAAGGGGCTTCCTGAAAAATCTTGTCTTCCTTCACCCCCACCCTTTTCATTCATTCCGTCTCTACCTCATGTACCCAGAGTTATTAATTTTCGCCATACCACTCCACACGCTTATGTTTATTTAATTTTTTATAAGTTAATTTCAATTTTTTTTGTTGATGTATCTGCAATGGCAACTGTTAGGAAAGATAGATATTATATGTCGTTCGTATGAATATGATGTCCATGCTATCGATAATGGTATTAAAAATTCGTGGCAATGGGACTGGCTCTAGAAACAAGTAGAAGGCATGTATGTTGGAGAAATCATTAGAAAACTGGAAAGGTCTGTAGTTGCTTATTGTACTATATGCAGCAAGGAATAGATGTATGAATCCCGGGGTTTTGTTGCGCTTTCCAAGCATATGGAGTTGATGAAGCACAAGTCCACTGTGGAAGCAAGAAAGCAGAACTATGTATTACCTGGTAAATAGCTAGTTAGACCTAGTTTCTTAATGGCATTATATATTATTAAATGGTGTTAAATATTAAGTGGTATTAAATAGTATTAAATATTATTATTAAATAGTATTAAGAAATAATTCTAGCATGGGCGATATTTTCTTGCTGTCGGATCTTTTGTTGTCATCACTTGATGCTACTCACTGGAAAGTCTGTTGTGAAAATTTCAATATTTCATTAGTACCGTGTATTTTGAGTAGAAATACAGCATTTCCTTAAAATTGCAACATTTTCGTAGTATACACTGTCAAAATTTTTTGTTTTTAAACGGTATTTTTGTGGATACCATTTTCTTTAAAAATAGGATTGGATTGATGAAAGTGTGTATATATATATAGGGGATGGCCAATAAGATGGGATTGTTGGGGAGGGGGCAGAGGCCATTCTCTTTAAAAGCAGTGTTGGATAATGAAATTTTAGGGAAAGTATATACTGGGTATCACCAATAACATGGGATTAGCAGATAGAAAACGTTATGCTTCTTAACTAATTTTCAGTTTTAACTTCCAGGAATTGGTGATGAAAAGCCAGGTGCTTCATACGGCTGACATCTAATGATTGGCACTAATTTATCCACATCTAAAAAGAACATACAATAATCATCAACACCACTTGTTGATCAGATAGCTAACGGTGAAGCCATGCTGTTGAGTTTTCTTGCAAAAAAATCATTGTCATTCTCCTGTGATTCGTTTCTGATTCCCATTTTTAGCCAAGTGTCTGATACTTCCCATTTTGTTTTCCATGATATAAGCTCTTCCCAAGAGGGAAGGCGTTTGCCCTATAGTTCCTTTTGATCTGCCTGTGATGCTAGGTGAACAAAATAAATAATTTTGAAATTGCACTTAGGAAAATCATTTTGACAACTACGTAAAAGTTGTTAGGTGCCAGTGATGCCTTACTTTCTGCTTCTAATTTCTAACCCTGCACCTGATCTTCTTGAATTAGTGAAAGAACTATAAAAAAAATAGTAAAACTCTGAATCGTCTTACGATGCATCATACTTCAGCATCATACAAGTTGCGATGTGGTGTTGCAAAAAGTTTTAAAGAAAAATCTTGTGCAAGACTTAAGAATGAAAAATTGTCATTAAATATTGGTGACAGTACTAGTAACAATAACGAAAAAATTGTTACAGTGCTTGTAAATTACTTAGGCAAATATAAGATTGTGACTGAACATTCACGATCATTTTCAATTGATAAAGTCAACAGGTCTGCACTTTTCAAGGCATTGTTATGCTCTTAGAAGGAAGGGACATTCCATGGCATAACTTAATGTCTTCTTCTGGATTTGTGTAATGTCATGTGAGGTAAGAAGTTAGGAGTTAAGGTTAAACTTTGAGAAAAATTTCCTCATCTACTAGATATTGGTGGTAACTACTGCCACCATGCTCGTAATGCAACAAAGCAATTTTGTAGACCATTTGATATGTACTTGGAATCTTCATCTGCAGATATTCATAACAATTTTAAGTGGTCACTAGATTTACGTGCAGCATTGATTGAAATTTATGAGCTACTGATGTTAAAGTATAACAATGACTCAGAACTATGCTAGCTTCCATTGGTTGTCTGTGTATGATGTGGCACAAGATTTTTCTTGGTTGCCTAGCGCTTGCACCTTATTTTATTCCTCTTTTTTGTACCATTCCAAAAAGATTAAGTTTCTGCATATGGTGATAAAGATTTATAATAGGTACAATGTCAGCAAACCTGGAAGGGATTGTATCTGTAGACTCCAAACAAATCTTGTAGACGAGATTTTGACACAGGCAGGGAGAGAGTGTAAAAACAGAATTTCAGGAAAATTGTGTAAAACTAACATGAAAACCAATTTAATCATAAACTTGCTTGTGCCAATGTTATAACTATTGAAAGATTATGTAAAGATATTTCAGTTTAGCACATCTCTTATTCACAAACTACCTGATACGCAGCTGGAGCTTCTTAAAGCATTTTTGGCTTGCTTTATTAAGCCAGAGGTCTTAATGTTGATTGGTGATTCTATTAAGAAAATAAAGCAACTGGATGTGGAGAAAAAAGTAATCACCTTTAAGTCAAATCTACATATGCTGGTGAAACAGCTAAAGAACTAATCATATCAGTGCCAAAATCGCAGTGTGATGTTGAGGCATTTCAAGGGAATGTTCTGATGGCATATATTCAGGGTTTGTACGGATCATGGAAATCCTGGAAAGTCATGGAATTTTATTTTGCATTTTCCAGGTATGGAAAAGTCAGGGAATTTAAAAAAACACATGGAAGTCATAGGTAAAGTCATGAAATATTTGTTTGGAAGCAATTTAACCTAAAACTCTAAAGTTCTACATTAAAAATGCTGCCTGTGGTGAAAATCCCATTGGAAGATCGAATCATCATTTTACGGCACCAAAGTGTCTTCTAATGCACGTGACTACGTAACTCACAAAACGCAGGAGGGAGTATCCGTCTGTTCTTGGTTCGAAGTGGAATCAGCCGCTGCTTGTGGCTTGCCTCACTCCCCGTTTTACCACGTGTGGAGATGTTAACTTGTACGGATTTTAACTCCACCTTACAATTTTATGGTCAATACCAAGAAAACTATGGAAAACCTCATTCAAGGTCTTCAGGTGCAATTTTCTACTGACTCTTTAAAAATTCGTATTTTTTATGATTTTTTGGTAAAAAAACCGAAAAAAAAACAAAAAACCCTGCACTTTGTAGATGGCCCATACCTTCCATGTTTGGACGCAGCGCTTCCGATTTGTCCTCTTGTTTTTCTGTTGCTTTTTACGTCCAGCTTTGTATGTGAAACTTGCTTCAAATTTGGATTAAAACAACGAAATGAAATGCAGCCATGATTGTGAGACACAGGAGAAAAAAAATCAGCAGACGAAACTTTATCGGCATGTGTATTGCTATTTTCTTAGTAAGGAATTGCCGTTTTATAAAGTTTTAGATGGACCAGCAGTTTTACCACGTTTTGAATAATTTTTTCCTTGCAGCATTTTATTAAAATTTCAGAAAAATTTCCTCACGATACTTTAAAAAATAGAGCGTGATTTGCGCCGAGATTTTGCGGCATATATTTCGGGATATTTCCCCCTTATGCTTTCGTTATCTACACATGCAGAGGCTTGCAGATTAATTTAAAAGTAAATTTACCTATTAAATAAATTTAATTAATTTGCGTAATTTATAATTCTATTCCATGAAAAAATGCCACCTGGTGCCTGTTTCTAGAACTTAAAAACGATTTTAACGAGTGTTTTTTCTACACGATTTTGTCCTTGATGCACCATCTATTGGCAAAATTGCAAACTTTTAAATGTGCTTAATTAATGACTTGGTAATTTTTTTAGCATTTTTCCATTAAAATAAAAGAATTTTGCTCTATTACACCACCTACTGGCGGGGTATGAAATTAGCGATAATTAGTAATATTTTGCACCTACACTATATGCCCAAAAGTATCCGGACAATTTGGATTTTTGAATTTTTTTTTTGAATTTCTAAAAACTACTCTGCCAATTATTCTTTGACTTTGAAGATATATAGAACATGCTCGATTACATACTTTACAATAAAGGTTCGGTGACTTGTGCATTTAGGAAACCATCCACATATTGACAAAATGAAAAAGTATATTTGATTACCCTGTATTATAAAAAGCTGGAAATTATTTGTAACTTTTAGAAAATATTTAACCAGCTATGCTTAATGCCTGTGTGCATTTTCGTAAAACAAACATGTATATTCATGAAGATAGAAACGTTTCTTTAAGAAAACCCAAATTTTGTCACATATTTTTTGCTTATAATATCCACAATTTTCAGTCAAATTTCACGAAACTTACAGAACATTTGTCAACGTGCAAGAAAATATACTTAAATTAGAAATTAATGTATTGAATACACAATGAGATATGAGCATTTGAAGAAAATAATTTTTTACTGCGCATGCGCGAAAGATATGAATAACTTTCTTTCATAATTTTGTATTAATAAATGGTATTGAAAATTCAGAAAGTTATGGATGATATAGTGAGCCGTATTTCTCTAATTCTCTGAAAGTAGCTAGATGATAAGGGTTTTTTCCACAAATTGTCATATTCCAAATTACCAAACACCCCTGTTCTGAAAATGAAATATTCCAGATTTATGCAAATAAGGATCAAAAGTATCCGGACACCCCTCTACGTGGTGGATTCTGTTAGTGACGTCAAATTTCTAGCTCTCAGACAAGTATAAAAGAAGTCTGACGAGTTAACAATTATAATTTCAAAGCTAGAAAAGTAAAATGGGAGGAAAGCGCGAGCTAAATGATTTTGAACGTGGTGAAGTCATTGGTTGTCACCGCTGTGGAAAATCTGTTCGTGAGATTTCTGTGATGTTACGAGTGCCCCGTTCCACCGTTAATGATGTTATCGTAAAGTGGGAACATACGGGGACTACAACGGTGCATCCACGACCTGGTCGACCACTTCGTCTAGTAGACAGGGAACGCAGAGTGATGAAAAGAGTTGTGAAAGCGAACCGCATGAAATCGGCGGAAAAAGTTCGTGCGGATTTTCAAAAAGCCTCTGGATGCAACGTCAGCACAAAAACAGTTCGTCAGGAACTGCAAAGTCTTGGTTTTCATGGCCGAGCAGCTGCATATAAACCAAGCATTACCGCAACTAATGGTGCAAAGCATGCAAAACATGGAGCCTGCAGCAGTGGCGTGAAGTGTTATGGAGCAATGAATCACGGTACACTATTTGGCAATCAGATGGTAGAGACTGGATGTGGAGAATGCTGGGTAAACGCTTTTTACTTGACTGTATTGTGCCGCAAGTTAAGTTTGGTGGTGGAAGCATAATGGTTTGGGGCTGTTTCTCATGGTTCGGGCTGAGCCCTCTGCTTCCTATGAAGGGAATTCTGAAGATGGAAGGCTATCTCGACATTTTAGGCAGTTCCATGTTGTCTACATTGTGACAACAGTTTGGAGTGGGTTCATTCTTGTTTCAACAAGATCGTGCTCCTATCCACACAGAAAGGGCTGTATAGAGCTGGTTTGCTGACATGGATGTTGAGGAATTGGACTGGCCTGATAAGAGCCCAGACCTAAATCCCATAGAACACCTATGGGATGAATTAGAACGTCGACTACGAGCTAGGCCAAAATGGCCCACATTGGCGCAAGAGCTGATTAATATTCTTTTGCAAGAATGGCATGCAATTCCCACTGAAAAATTCCAGAAACTAGTAGATAGCCTCCCCGATAGAGTGGCAGTCATCACTGCAACAAAAGGTGGTCCCACTTCATACTAATTTTTGACTTCTTGTTGGTTTGTTGTATTTTTATGGCGCAAGGACAACAATGGTCATTCTGCACCAAGCAAGGTTTTTGACTTCTGTAAAGGAGAAGCAAAACAATCAGGTGTGCGGATACCTTTGATCCTTATTTGCATAAATCTGGAATATTTCATTTTCAGAACAGGGGTGTTTGGTAATTTGGAACATGACAATTTGTGGAAAACCCCCTTATCATCTAGCTACTTTCAGAGAATTAGAGAAATACGGCTCACTATATCATCGATAACTTTCTGAATTTTCAAGATATCCCACTGGTATTTTTTTTAAGTTGCCCTATACTATTGACTACAAAATTATGAAAGAAAGTTATTCATATCTTTCGCGCATGCGCAGTAAAAAATTATTTTCTTTAAATGCTCATATCTCATCGTGTATTCAATATATTAATTTCTAATTTAAGTATAATATTTTTCTTGTACGTTGACAAATGTTCTGTAAGTTTCGTGAAATTTGACTGAAAATTGTGGATATTATAAGCAAAAAACATGTGACAAAATTTGGGTTTTCTTAAAGAAATGTCTCTATCTTCATGAATATACATGTTTGCTTTACAAAAATGCACACAGGCATTAAGCATAGCTGGTTAAATATTTTCTGAAAGTTACAAATAATTTCCAGCTTTTTATGATACAGGGTGATCAAATATATTTTTTCACTTTGTCAATATGTGGGTGGTCCCCTAAATGCACAAGTCACCGAAATTTCCTTGAAAAGTGTGCGTTCAAGTATGTTCTATATATCTCCAAAGTTAGAGAACAATTGGCCGAGTGGTTTTTTAGAAATTCGAAAAAAAAAACAAAAAATCCAAATTGTCTGGATACTTTTGGGCATATAGTGTAGGTGCAAAATATTACTAATTATCGCTAATTTCATACCCCGCCAGTAGGTGGTGTAATAGAGCAAAATTCTTTTATTTTAATGGAAAAATGCTAAAAAAATTACCAAGTCATTAATTAAGCACATTTAAAAGTTTGCAATTTTGCCAATAGATGGTGCATCAAGGACAAAATCGTGTAGAAAAAACACTCGTTAAAATCGTTTTTAAGTTCCAGAAACAGGCACCAGGTGGCGTTTTTTCACAGAATAGGATTATAAATTATGTAAATAAATTAAATATATTGATTAGTTAAATTTACTACTGAATTAATCTGCAAGCCTCTGCATGTGTAGATAATGTAAGCCGAAGGGGAAAATATTCCGAAACATATGTCGCAAGATCTCGGTGCAAATCACGCTCTATTTTTTAAAGTATCGTGAGGAAATTTTTCTGAAATTTTAATAAAATGTTGCAAAAAAAATTATTCAAAACGTGGTAAAACTGCTGGTCCATCTAAAACTTTGTAAAACGGCAATTCCTTACTAAGAAAATAGCGATACATGCATAAAGTTTCGTCTGCTGATTCTTTTTTCTCATGTGTCTCACAATCATGGCTGCATTCCATTTCATTGTTTTGATCCAAATTGAAGCAATTTATATATTTTGCAGTGGAATACATGTCAAAATTAATATTTCATTTTTATTTGTGAATTTAATTTAATACTGGGAGTCAAAATTATATTTTAAGTGAACATGAATTGTTTCAACGGCCCCGAAATGTTTTTAGTTTACAGTCATGGAAAAGTCGTGAAATTTTTTTTACCCACAAAGTATGAACCCTGTATATTGCCTGTTCACAGGCATTGCAGATAAAAATACCTGTAATAAATCCCTTTTTAAAATCTGTCTGCTTTAGATCCTATTTGCAGACAGAATTCTTTCATTAAAACTCATGAAAGAGTTGCCTCAACAAGTAAAGAATGTAATTTTACCAGAGGAAGAGAATATTTTGACTTGAAAGTTTCTTAATATCACTTAGATTTGCTTCGTCAGCCAAAAGAAAACTAGTCTCTTGATCAATGGTGGGTAAAATTGAAAAATTTATCTAAGTATCCACTGTTCTAAACGATGGCATGTGCTCTACTGACTTGCTTCTATGGTCCAAAGGTGGAATCTGGTTTCAGCATAATGAACAGTGTCATCACTTTAGGCAGCATGAGGATCAACGTTTCTGCTTTTGATGCCATATACTCAGTAAAATATCTTCTGGCTGAAAATAAACCTTTCATGGCTTATTCTAGTAAAAAGGATTCTCTACAAGAAAGCCTGTAGAACCAGATCTAGTTAAAAACTTACGGTCTGCATGCAAGTCCTATGAAGATGAGAAGCTTCAAAAAAGAGAAGTTAGACAAAAAAGAATGGTGGATCTCCAACAGTCCAAAGAAATGTCTTTATCTAAAGAGGCAGTCAAAAAGCTAATTGTAATTGCGGAAAAAAAACAAAAAAACAAAACAAAAAAAAACAGGACACAAAGAAATCTAAAAGAAGTTCATTAAAAATCAACATTAGAGTGAAAAAAGGAGCCCTAGAAACTGCCCAAGATTTCCCAAAAATATGGAAGTTCCCATTTTAGTGGAATAAAGGGAACAATACCAAGCTTACACACACAAAGAAAAAGTCTGTATCCGTTGAAGAGAAGGGCATAAAAGACAGCCCTGTTTATTCAAAGAAGCCAGTTAAGCGTCTACACTGTGCAGATTCTTCAACAAAGGAGGGTACACTAACAAAAAAAATGGAAAGAAACAGCTTTTACAATCAACGGAATGTTTGAATTGCTGCAAGAGAGGAGGATTGACCCTTTAGTAGCAAAACCGATGCTCTGATAGGTGCTGTGATTTTTGTGATACTTAATAAATGTATAAGAAGCTTGGAACACAGAAATGCAATTTTTGTGAATGGTCTTTATTGCTTAGCAGGCATAGGCAGCTTCTTGTGCTCCAGTTGTTTTTTTAGCATAAGCTATTTTTAACTTTCTTAGCTTCCCCCACACAACCAAATATATTCCTTTAGGTAAGAGCTGTTCATGTTAGTATACGGATGCCACGAGCAAGTAATTACTTAAAAACATCATCACATATAATTTGTTTGGATTTTTCTTTTCAATCTTTTTGTTTTTGGGCCAGTCTCATCCCTATATGCAATTGTAATTTGAGTTGAAAGTTGAATTTTGACAAATGGGCATTATATATTTATTTCATAAATTTTCTCTGCAAAATTGTTACTGGCTTATGAAACATGCATGGTTATTTAAAATTCCTATGTTTCCATCTTTTTATGGCTATGCATTAACCTAGGCATTTTCTTTTGTTATAGCGATATAAATTCGACTAGTGGATTTGGACATTATTCACAATCTTTACCCACTATGGAGCATCCAAGTCATGCATTGTTAAAAGACAAATGCTTTACACATCAAGATTACCACAAGTTTCGTGCAGCTTGTCTTGGAGGTAAATGTTTACAGTGTTTTTATTCTTTGTAACTCTCAGCATGAACCTAAAATTTATGAAAACATTATTAAAATAATGCATGTCATTGATTTTTTATTTCTTTCTGAACTGAAATTTATGAGTAATGTGGAAATGAAAGCTGCTTTTTTTTTTTAAAAATAACTACATTTTAAGTTTAGGGAAATCTGCCAAATCACATTTTCAAAATGTAATGTATGGCAGTTTTTTTTTTAATTAAGTTCATGTTTAATATTTTCAAAATGTATGCAAAACTGGAATTTTTTATTTTACTTCGTTGGGAATTCTCTATTTGATAATTTTCTTCTAACAAGTATTAAATTGATGGGAGTGAGGTAAGATTTTAACCTGAATTAGAAATAATTTGTAAAAATGAAATGCATTGAGTTATAGTTAAGTAATTTGCATTTTTGTTTTTAATATATAATGGATGAATGGGATGAAAGCAGTCTTTATGATAAACAGTATCCAAGCTTTGGACCATATTTTAGTTAGCTGTGAGCTTTTTAAAGAATTCACTTTGGTTTTAGAGGCTGAATAATTTTTTTCCCACATACACATATATAAAACCAACAACGCCATCAAGTTAATTGAATATTAAGAATAAGGTATGTTTTATACTGAAAGGATCAATTATATGTTTTGGCTACTGAAGGAAACAGCCATTAAGTGTCTAGAGAGGAGTTGTTTGCATTATGTAACTGTCATACTAAAGTTAGAATAAGTAAAAGTACTCTTTTAACTATGGGCGAACAAGTCTAGCACAGCAGGCTGATGTTTCCATCTCAGTGACTGCTGAACTTCTGAGTTTTACTGTAACGTATATGTGGCAAGAGTATGTGAACTCTGATAAAACTGCATTGCAACAAAGAAACTGTAGCCGTAAATGAGCAACTGAAGCCCGAAGAAATATCTATTCTGTAACGTAATAGCTTATTGCATAGCAACATTTAGTTGAATAAAGTTGCGATTGTATTATGGAGGATCGGAAACAATTTATCTAAATTGTTTAGTCCATGTTCAAATAGTAATACATTGACAGAAGAGCATGTGTCAGAGACAGATTAAACAAGATTATGGGCCTCTCCTTGTAGGTTAGATTGTTACAGATAGTAGTCTAATATTCCAAGATGCTTTCATATGTGTGTTCGTGGATCCTTTTTCATCTCTGGAGAACTCTTCTACCTGCCAAAATGGTGTATCAAGTTTTTTGCATTTTATTATTTATTTTTTATTTAACAAAAACGAGTCTTTTTATTGTTTGTTTGGCTTTTTTATGGCGCAAGAGCATCTGGGCTATATACTGTGCCAAGAGTCTTTTTAAATGCATTATAATGAATTTTTGTGATAAAATTGATAAAGCGACATTATCTATGGAACCAGGAGTTAAATTTGAACGTGCACCAACCTTGAATTAAACATATCTACACTGGTGGAAGATAAAATCCTAACACCAAGGACAAATGAGTTTAGAGGAATGAAATTTAGGCAAAGCAGTTGTCTAGGTAACATATTTATTTGATTAAAGTTTCAAGGTTACCGGTAAAAGTATGCGCAAGAAGATCCATTTCAAATGCGAAATGGTGGTACATTAATAACCGCTGTAGTCACCACGATTTTGAATACAAGCATGCAAGTATTGTGTCGTACAGGTGCTGTATCTCATTTTGTGGTATGGAGTTCCATGCCTGTTGCAATTGGTCAGTCAAATCAGCCGCTTAATGCTGGCTGTGGATGACACTGGATTTGTCTTCCAATAATGTCCCATATGTGCTTGATGGGAGAAAGATCTGGTGATCTGGTAAGCCAAGGTGATATGTCGACACTCCGTAGAGCACGTTGGGCGACAGCAGCGGTATGAGGACGAGCGTTATCCTGTTGGAAAACACCCACTTGAATACTGCTTATGAATGGCAGCGCAACCGGTTCAATCACCAGTCTGACATGCAAATTTGCTGTCAAGGTGCTTGGGATAACGATGAGAGTGATCCTGCTGTCATAGGAAATCGCTCCCTAGACCGTAACTCCTGGTGTAGGTCCAGTGTGTCTACGCCGCAGACAGCTTGGTTCCAAGCGTTCATCTGTCCTCCTTCTTACCAACACACGTCCATTACTGGTCTATCTTGACACCACTGACATCGCAGATGGCAGTGATTCGGAGTTAGTGGCATGAATGCTACAGGCCGTCTGGCTCGGAGCTAATTTCTGCTGCAGATTGCAGTATGATGCACTACAGCCATGCGGCAAATACGGCAGTCTTCTCTCTCGGTAGTGGCTCGTGTGCGGCCGGACCCTGGTCTTCTTGAGACAGTGCCTTCCCGTGACCACTGCTACCAACGATCATGCTCAGTGAATACATCCCTACCAAGTCTTTCTGCAGTGTTGCAGAGAGAAAACTCACCTTCTCATAGCCCTAGTACATGGCCTCGTTCAGACTCAGTAAGCTGCTAATACTGCCTCCTTCATCCCCTTAAAGGTATTTTTGGCTCAAACCTAGCTCACAATGTCTAATCCGGACAATAAATAACGCTCACGAAGTTTACAATGCGTATTTAAAGCAAACATGATTTGAATAATCATAGTGGTGTTACTAGCGCCACTTTTATTTGTCTAGTGTGAAATTTGAGTAGGCGTCATCTTTCAGATGTGCAAATATGCCTCCCAAATTTCGTTTATCTATCACAACTCTTTTTGGTGTTGGGATTTTATTTTCCGCCAGTGTATATACCTAAATTGTATTTTTGTATTTAACTCAAGTTTTGAGAATATTGACTTACATTACTTTAAATTTAGCCTCATATTTATACAGGGCAGGCGAAATTACAACTTACAAGGGAAGGTCGGAAGGGTGGACGACGCAGATTTTAATGACATTAGGCTCATTTGAAAGCTCTTAAAAAATTATTAGACACGTATTTAGGCATTTTTCAGAATGGCCATAAATATAGGTGTTATAGGGCCGGAGGGAGCAAAAATAGGACTATTTTCAGAGATTTTATATCATATTTTCAAAAGTATTGAATATTTATTTTTTTTTTTGCTTCATTATGTTCCTTGCAGAAATCCATCGGATACGCGTTTCATGGTTTTTGGAGGAAGTAACTTATTAATAATGTTTTTAAAGGGTTATAAAACGCACGCGGAAACGAGTAGCCCAGCGCAAGAATTCGCCAACTTGTTGGCTGCTTGGCGAATATAATATGTTGCATTTCTTTTTCCTGTATACTTATGGTATGATAATGACATAAAAATAACAAAAATTGTGATGGTTGAAGGAGTTAAAGTAATAAAGGAAAATCGAGATTTATATCATTAGAAGGAAGGAACATAAATGAAATTGAACTTTCTTCATTTTTATTTAAGAAAGGAGAAATCTATTTATTACAATTTTTATCGAATATTACGATTTTTAGCAATCAATTGTATGAAAATCCCAAATCATGAAAAATATGAATTTTTCCTGCAGTGGCTGGCTGCATCGAATAAAAGGAGAATTTTTACAATTAGGTATTTTATCACAAACATTTCCTGTGAATGTGAAACACATTTAGCGGACATTTAAAAAATCAGGATTTTCGTCTTCTGATAACCCAGATGTAATCCATGCTATTGATCATGGGTTGAAAAATATCAGAACACATTTGGAAGTGTATCAAGGACTGTAATTGGATAATATTATTTCGAATTTTTAATTCAGAACCATGAGCAGATATTTTAAAGTATCGACATATTTCTCGCGCTATGTACTTTATTTCTCTAAAAAAAAGCGATCTAAAAGTTGGCAAATGGGAATTGTCTGTTCAGAAATAATTTTAACTACCCCATCTGGCTTCCCCCAATGCTACACCTCTTTTCAAAAATCTACAGATTTTTATGAACACTACAAGAATCGCACAGAAGGACACAATTTTCAGTCATATTTCTGAAAAAATGCTCGTCCGAAATTTGCTGGAATAGGTTTGTCGTTAATTTTCCTAATGAACTGCAAGTTATAGTTACATTTGTCGCTTTAAACAGAGAAGATTGGACTCTTTTTCCAAATTGGCTTGTGCTTTCGTGTAAACATAAAAACGCATCACCAACAACTTTGCCATCGGCATTTATTAAATATTGAACGGTGTACGAGTGAGTACACTGATTAGTTGGAGATGATGCACAACCCAATGTTATTTTTTCCCCTCGGAAACAAAGCGTTCGACTATCTGTTAATTCATAATCGAATCTGCATTGATTGATATTAAATATACAATGGGGAGGATATGTTTTAAATAGTTTTATCACTTCTGTTTAAAATTTTGTTTCAGAGTTTCGGATCATTTCCGGAGGAGTCACTAGTTTTTTCTTACAAGTTTTGTTACCGTCCTAAACGTTATGCCATGACGTTTACAGAAGTCCTTCACCCATGTGCTTGAGGCAAGAAACTTTAATTTAGGGAAACATAAAGAAGTTTCAATTGCCCATTTCCGAATATCGAAACCATGTATAACTCGTAGTTTTTTGCCCATAATTTCCATAAATTTCACCAAACTTCCATTTCGATTGCTTTATACATATCGATTAGTGACCCTCTGTCTACTTTATCCTTTTTAAAACGCAGATATGTTTTCTGATTAGGCATTTTTTTACAGCCCTTTTTGATTAAAGTGTCCCATTTCCAGGTTGGATGAGTTTCTTTAATAGCGACCATACGCTCCTTTTCGTCTATACTTATATAACCAGGATCACATTTTATTTATACCCCATTATCATCATGTATAGAATTTTCTGGATCTTTTTCGGAAATCTCGATAACTTTACCATCTTCAAACTGCGATTTTGTTAAATAATTTTCCAACACACTACAAAGTTCCACAGCTATAGCTTTTTCACAATCGGTGATATCACTGGACATGTTCAAGAAATTTGAATACGTTGCTTTGGTTATTTTTTTGCAAATGATGAGTAACATTAATTGCATTTATGAGCAATAAATCCATTTTAATGTATAAAGCGAAAATCAGTAAACAGGAAAAAAAAAGTTAATTTGCCAAAAATTAAATTTTCTGTGGTTTTCTGCAGAAGCTAAACTTTAGCTTAATATTAAAAGAACAAGATATATCACAAAGATTTAAATTATAAACTAATAAATTTTAAACAAGTATAAAAATATATGTTGAATGCGAAGTCAAATTTTTTTAAATACGAAACTAACAATTTATTATGCGTACGATATATAAGAACAGTTTAAATGAACTGTCATGCAACACTCCCGAATGTGTCACTTTCTAATACTACCTTTGAAAATAACTGATTATACTACACCAGCAAATGTGCCAAGCAGCCAATAAGTTGGCGAATTCTTGCCCTTGGCTACTTGTTTCCGCATGCATTTTATAACCTTTAAAAAACATTATTAATAAGTTACTTCTCCGTATTGGATGGATTCCTGCAAGGTACGTAATGAAGCAAAAAGAAGCAAAAAAAATTCAATACTTTTGAAAATATGATAACATAAAATCTCTGAAAATAGTCCAATTTTTGCTCTCTCCGGCCCTATAACACCTATATTTATGGCCATTCTGAAAAATGCCCGAATACGTGTCTAATAATTTTTTGAGAGCTTTCAAATGAGCCTAATACCATTAAAATCCGCGTCGTCCACCCTCCAACCTTCCCTTGTTAGTGGACTGTGTAGGGCAGGGGTGGCCAACCTTTTTGGGAAGAGTGCCACTAT
>QLNU02015360.1:346727-378895 GCA_006491805.2 Dysdera silvatica | reverse complement strand
AAATTGAAAAAGGATTTGTGAAAAGATCAATATTTTTTTATCATCTTGAAAATCATCAAATCTAGCACTGAATGAATCCTGCAAAATGGATATTAAATTTTTAAATCTATCGTAGTTTGGAGCATTATTGACTTCGGTAGCTAGTTCCCGCATTAATGTGAAATGTGTTAATCTTTTTTTCCCAAAATCGAGACAAAAAAGCAAAAATTTGTTCACAAAAGAAGATATACACAGTGTGGCAAAGAATTTTTAAGACTGGCGCTAGATGTCCGTGCACAGTGGCTCGATCAGCGTAATCGCGCATGCGTGTTAAACCTCGATCGTCTGCTGGTACACTGCCAAAAGTTGGACGGATTTGCTAAACTAACTCAAACGATAAGGCCATTTATTACAGAAGTAAAATTCTTTCATGTTGAATTATTGAGATGGAACAAAGGGGTGTAATTAAATTTAATGCAAAACTTGGTAAAACCGTCTTGGAAATGTACCAATTGATGAAATAAGTTTACGGTGAGTTTCACTTAAGTGGATCAAATGTTTTTCTATGGTACAAACGTTTTTTGGACGGAAGAGATACGCTAGAAGATGATAAGCATACTGGAAGACCAAGTTCATCCAGGACACCTGAAATTATTGAAAAAGTGCCTGATTTCGTGGTAAGCGATCGCTGTGCGTCACTAAGAATGATGGCAGAGTTTTTAAACATCAACAAAGAAACGATTCGAACCATCCTGCATGAAGGTTTGGCCAAAACAAAAGTATATGCTAAATTTGTTCCACACACTTTAACCAACGAACAAAAAGCAAGGAGAAGTGCACATTGCAGATATCATTTCAGCCGCTGAAAATGATCCAAACTTCTTAAAAACCAATGTTACAGGCGATGAAACATGGTGTTTTCAGTTTGATCCTGAAACAAAACATCAAAGTGCGGAATGGAAGGCAAAAAATTCACCACTAACCAAAAAAACAATAAAAGTTCCATCAAAAATCAAACCAACGCTCATTACATTCTTCGATGGTCAGGGTATTATCCATAAAGAATTTGTTCCAACTGGACAAACAATTACTAGTGAGTATTACTTAAATGTTTTGAAGCGTTTGATGGCCAGAATTCGTCGCATTCATCCAGAATATCGGGATGAAGGCGGTTGGTGTTTGTTGCATGATAATGCATCCAGTCACACCTCACCGATGGTTTGTCGATTTTTGGCAAAAAATAAAAGCTATGTGTTGAATCATCCACCATATTCGCCTGATTTAGCACCCTGCGACTTCTCTTTATTCCCAAAACTTAAAATGAAGTTAAAAGTTTGTTATTTGATGATATTTCAACCATACAAACAGTTTTGAGTTTTGAAGCGAGTTTTTGCGTGCTTTGAAGTCGATTCCGCAAAATGAACTGAAACAGGCATTCGATTCATTGTTAAATCGCTGTAACAAGTGTATTGAAGCTAGAGGGGCTTACTTGAATAAACAAACAAAACAAATCATAGTTTCTTGTTTCAGTTTCATTTTACAGACCCAGTCTTAAAAATTCTTTGCCACACTGTGTATGACCAACTAGGGTAGGAAAAATACAATATTTTCCCTATAGTCTTAAATTTAAATTATTTAAATGTCCCACAATATCGGTAAGAAAAGCTAAATCTCATAGTCAATCTTCATTCTTGAGTAGCAAGCATTCACTGGGCAGTTCATTGTTTTCTTCCAGATATTTTAAAACACACTCCCTCAAATTCCAAAATCTCACGAGTGCACTTCCTTTGGAAATCCAGCGCACACTACAATGAAGGAGTAACTCGCCATCCTCTTCCATTTCTTCTGTGAAAAGCTCACGAAATTGTTGTCAGTTCAGAGCTCGAGCTCGTATTTTGTTGATACAGCACGCTACAGGATCAACAACAGAAGACAGGTTTAAGTCCTTGGCACAAAGAGCTTCTTGATGGATAATACAATGATACTTAAAAACTTTTTTTTCTAAATAATTTTCAAGCAATGTAACAAAACCTTTTATCCTGCCAACCATGCGAGGTGCTCCATCTATGCAAACACTATCTAATTTTGTCCACTCTACTTTGTTAACTTCAATTACATTTTTAAGTTCTTTAAAAATGTCTTCACCTGTGGTTAAAACTAGTTGGCGCAAATCAAGAAGTTCTTCCACAATATCAAAAATATCGTTCGTGTAACGCCCAAATATGCTTCACTGCGCATTGTCTGTGATGTCACAGCTTTCATCCAAAGTTAATGAAAAGTATTTGCAACATTGTAGTCCAGAGACAATTTGTATGCCAACATCCTGGCCCATGTCATCTATACGATGCATGGCAGTATTTCTAGACAAAGATATTTTGTCAACCATATTTTTGACGTTTATATCACGGACAATTTGGGCAAACATTAAAAGGCTACTTTTTATATTATCTCCTCTCAGTCAGAATAGAGTTTTTTCTTGCGGGCTAACAACAGAGAAAGTTCATAAGAAGCCTTCACCATAGTTTCTATTTCGTCATTTTTCTTCTGGGGCCCTGCGGTGGCGCAGTGTGGTAACGCGTTCTCCTAGTGCGCCGCTAATCCGGGTTCGACTCCCAGCAGTGCAAAGAACGCTTACTCAGAGATCTCATAAAGATCGCACTGCTCACTGTAGTCCGGGGTTTGGTTCCCTAGGCCTTTAGAGGTTCAGATTCCTCGGAAAACAGTAGGTCCCGACACAGCATGACCACTGTAATCTTTGAGCCGTAAAACCACAAAATCAAACAAACATTTCTCTTCTGGAACGACGATTGTCGGCCGGCTAAAGATTTCTATTTTTTTATTGATAAATTCCGTCCACAAGTGTGATGCGACAGGATATTTGCTGTTGAAATCACTATGCAGTAGTTTGAAATTTCGGTTCAGGTTAAATTTTTCGGCATTGCTACACAAATTCCACATATCAAACGAACAGGCTTGGAAGTATTTTGATGTGTAAACAAAAATTGTACTTCCCAGACAGTTTTAAAATCACGAATCGCAATATCCTCTTCATATGTTCCTTTCGATGTCGGAAGGTTTACTCATAGACATAGTGAAAATAAAATTTTTAAAACAACGACGCTCGATGCCAAAATGAAAAAAAGCTTAACATCTTGCTCGGTAGTTTAAAATCAACTGAGCTAGACAGCCAGAGTGTCGCACTCGCTCGAGAATGGACAACCATAGCAAGACACAACGGCGCCAAAGCAAAGCAACTCAAACCATTGGGCTCGTCCCATGACCATGCTGTCTTACCGCATCGTTGTACTGGTATGAAGCTGTGCCGCTTTCTGGCACTGTTGTATTCAGTGGCGTATGAGTAGGGTTTTTACGGATTTTGACAAAGCTCTTGAAGATGACATTATTTTTTCAAATTTTTTAATTTTTCAATAAGTCTTCGCATGCCACTGTTAAAACTATGCTGTGGCACACGTGCTGCGGATTGGGCATCCCTGGTGTAGGGCATTGTATGGGTCACAATGACATGAAATTTGGACAATATACACTTCAGATTATGCTAAAAGTTGCCGATAGATATCGCTGCACTGCAGAAGGTTTGTGGGTTGTTTTCGGTAGACCTGACCTTTGTCACCTTAGTAACCAGCAATTTTTGACCTTAATAACCAGCCTTCACACAGGATAAGATCAGGTGAGCAAGGTGGCCAATTTGCTGGAAAATAACATCTGATCATCTATGCGTTAGCCAAAGTTTGCCCTAACACCTGTTGTATGCCATGAAGAATATGGGGAAGTGCATTATCCTGCATGAAAATCATCTCCTGAACGCGCTGACATCACTGTAGTTCTGGGATCACAAATATTATTAACATGACCTGATTCTAATTGTCCAGTGATTGAACAGGTTTCAAATAGAAAGTAATCCATATTGCAGTGAAACCATACTATACCATCACTTTTGCCAGGTTCAAGGATACTTGATGGATTGCGTGTTTGTTTTCCGTTGCCCAAATGCAGCAGTTGTACGTATTCACTTGCCCATTTAGGTAAATGTGGAACTCAACCATCCACAGAATTTTCTATGGCCAAGTGGCATTGACTCTCATTCGCGAAAGGAACTACAGAGCAAATGCTCCTCAAACTGCAGTGTCCCACTCTCACAGCTGGTGAAAGCCGGATTTTGTAAGGATAATAACCATGATTTTCATTGCATCATTTGTCAAATGGCGGAATAGGGCATATCAAAAGCATAAGAAACAACTGGTACACTTACAACACCATGTGGTGATTGGGTAGATGCTTCCACGACTGTCGTACTCAAATCTTCCATTTGTGCTGAATTCACAGGTTTCCATCCTCTACCTGGTAAAGGGTCTTGTGGTGGTACAGTGGTAACACATTCGTTTAACCATTATCTTGGGTTTGCTACTCCTAACGGTGCCGAAAAAAACATCCTTACAAGCTAAGTACTCACTGTAGTTCAGGGGTTAGTTCCCTAGGCCAGGGGTTTGGATTCTTTGGAAAAATGTAGATTCTGGTGTGGAATGACCTTTACTATCCTTGCACCATAAAAGTCACAAACACACCCTACCTGGTAAAATTTTAAGCTGGCTGGTCCTTTCTATTTTGTTTTTAATGTTGTGTAGAGCGTATGGGTGGTCAAGGCGGGGGACCCATGGGAAGAAAAATATAAGAATATAGGTTAAGATGGCTTGGGCATATGGAGCGGAAAAATGAGGAATATGTGGGAAAGGTATTGGATAGACGGGTGGTAATGGGTAAGAGGAAGAGGGGAAGACCACGGCTGATATGGAAGGATAAAGTGACGGAAGATCTGGAAGAGTATGGATGGAGTAGAGAAGAGGCATTGGATAGAAGATTGTGGAAGGGAAGATTAAAAGAGCATAACGCCGACCCCATATAACATGGGAAAATGGCAAAGCGAAAGATCTGGTAGTATGGGCTCATTCATCTTTGGTATACGTTCATCTGTCTATGGAATGTTTTTATCGGGTGTGTCATTTGCAGAGGCTCCGTTTTTGCAAATTATGTTTCGCTAGTATTACAGTGCCATGTATCGGCAACTTTTTGTAATATTTTTTTTTAATAAATTTTGAGCACATGATCTGAAGTGACTGTTGCCCAAATTTCATATCATTGTGACTCATAACACCTAACACAGCCCTCCAAGTTGGGAAAGTTTAATTTCGACAACCTTATGTGTGTGTGCGTATATATATATATACACACACATATATATATCTACACTGTATACGTTTAAGGAGAAAGAGCTGGACCTCTGTTCAATGGTTATGAAAAGTTAAAGTACTTATGAAGACAAAAAAGTTCTTGGAAGTACTTGCTTTTATGCATAGTTTTAATAACTGTAATATTTGAAAGACGCCTAATTTTTCTTTAAAAAATAGTTTTGACTTAAGTAAGGCCATAGTAATGATATTTATTTTTACCTGATTACTAATACAGCATTTTATAAAAAATGCATTATAACGTTATACCTGTAACAATAATTTAAATGTATATATTTATAAGTATTCATTTTACACTTTAATTATTATACACATTTTATGTAATCAGCTGGTGATACCCCATGGTTAAAAATAGTATTTTGCTACCTGACGAGCTTATGGAACCCCTTACAGTACCAGTATGTGTTCCACAAACATTAATCAAGCATTAGAAAATACATTCTAAGTCAGTATTTAATGAGTGATAATGTCAAAGATTTTAACTCACTTTTTAAAACCATAAATTTTTATATTTTAACATATTCAAGAATTTTGTTCTCAAATTTAGGTCCTATTGTATTTATATTTTGTAGCAGATAATTTTTGAGTTAAGATTTTTGCTAAAATCTGAGTTGTAATTTGCTTGGGGTAGTCCAACTTCACAATATCAGCAGATTTATTATTTTTGCTTTTTGAAACATAATCATAAGTATTCTTTAAGTTATATTGTTTTGGAAAGAGAGAATATTATAGTCATTATTACTGTTTTTGTTGGTTTTTTTTCGAAATCTATATAAATCTTCTGTGCGAAACATATCAGACTAATATTAGTGTAAAGAGGCATAAGCAGTTTAACACAAACCTAAATTGCTTAAAATTGAATTCTGTAAAGATAAACAGGTAATTCACTTTTATAATTGTAAGTTTGTTTATCTTTAGAACGTGAGAAACTTGGTAGTGGCAAATCACAGGAGATGAATACGTTATTTCGTTTTTGGTCATTTTTCTTAAGAGATCATTTTAATCAGAAAATGTATGCAGAGTTTAGAGCAAAAGCACGTGAAGATGCGAAAAATGATTACAGGTTTGTTTTTAAATTGTTTAAAATTAAAACAGTATTTTTTTTTATATAACTCCTGCTTATGTAGATTAATACTATTACAAGCTAATATATGAAATTATAAATGTTGTCTTTCAGTTTAATCAATACACAGGTTCTTTTTCTTAATTTGAAATTCATGATGGGTAAATTAAGGCAACATTAGCATTCCTATATAATTCTGCATCACTTATAATTGCTTTCTTCAAAATTCATCTTTTGTTATATATAATATACAGTTAAACCCTGTTATATTGACATTCAAGGGACCAATAAAATTTTGGCGCTATGGCCAATGGTTTTAAAATGTTTGTACATAGTATTGAATAAATGGCATTGTTAGTGCATATTTGTACTTTTATCTTAACATCTCTATTTTAGGGAAAATACACGAATTAATACAATGAAAGAAAGAAATTATTGCTGTAACTTTGTCTTCCAATTAAAAAGCTTTGTTTCATAGTCATTTTAGAAGTTAATCATTTTTTAATAAACATGCATGAAAAGCCATACAAAATCAAATGCAGAGATATTCATATGTGTTTTGTCATCAAAAGGAATGGACAAATTCACTTCATTCTCATTAAAAAACAGGTGAGCATGATCAGTGTGGAGGAGTGTATAGAAATAGAAGAAAGGGTTTCAGTTACATTCAAGGTATTCGATTAAAACAACTTGAAAGTCATACAGCCATAAGCATATTCAGTAAGTCCATAAGGCGCGGTTATAGGCTCAATGGGTGGGGGGGTCACAGAACTACAACTCCATGTATTCTTATGTTAAATGAACCATTTATTTCAGAAATCTCCTAAGTGTACTTTTAAACATTTTCGGGGAAACAAAGAAAAACATTCTATCCTTGATATTAATATAGATTTTGGCTTGAAAAATACAGCATCCACTTCAAGAAGATGGTAACTAATACTGCAATTTTTTTTTTGAAGCCAAAATGTATTTTAATATCAAAAATAGAATGTTTTTCTTTGTTTCTTGAAAATTTGTAAAAGAATGCTTAGTGGGTTTCTGAAATAAACGATTCAAATATACAAAATTTCATTGCAATGGGGGGTTACAACCCCCATCAACACCCCCCTGTGTACGCCAATGCATACAGCATTAATAACGAAAATGTAATAGCTGTGTATAAACCATTGTGAAAGAAAGCAGGGCTGAAAAGCAAAAGAAAAAATCCAACATATGTATACCGGAAATATGAAATGTGTGATCTTATATTAGAGTATACTGTGGCTTATTTTTATCTTCTGTCAGAGCTTTCTCTTTAGAAGTATTACGATGATACAACCAGAACAAAATATCATTAATCATCTGGAACTTGCAAGGGGACTTCAGAATTTTGACATAACATCGAAGTTGTTGCTGCAACTGAGGTGGTTTAACTGATTGCAACTATATGTATAAAAATGTACATGGTCAGCCAAAAGTCCTTAGAAACTTTAAAAATTCATAAAAATAAAGGAAAATTTGTTTCATTGAAGTGTAGTATGCATAATAAGTATTGTCAGGATGTTTTTTTTTTAAAGTTGAAAACGTTTTTACGGAGGTCAATTAGAAAAAAAGCGTCACATTTTTTCATTACGCCTTAATAAAGGTAGGAGGCTGTTATTGCCACTTTATTGTAGTTGTATCAATAATATAATTATTAGCGGGTTTCAATAGATATTGAACCCGCTATTGCTTTTGGTTTTTCTGTCTATGGTCAATAAAAAGGGTAAGGTAAATGTCTTCCATAAATGCAATAATGATGGCTATTTTTTTTTTTCTGCATGGGGGAAAAAAGGATAGTTCAAAACTCACTGATGGATGATGCTTTAGTCATTTGAAAGACAACGAAAATGATTGCATGGTCAATCTGTGTATTAATACAGTAAATGTTTGACATAATCCCTACCACAAGATATGACACAATTCAAATAAGTGAAAAAAAGCTTGTGACTGTAGAATGCAGCATATCCAGAATTTCGTTACTGAATTTGCGACGTGAGCTGGCACTTCATCCTGCATTAACGTTGAGCAAATTCTGTCATGTCTTTGTGAGGACAAAATGTTATACCTACCGTAACGTTTATGTAAGATTAACCACCAGTTCACATTGCCATTCCAGTAAAGATATTTTTACTTGACACCTTCAGTGAAGACAGACATCAATAGGCATGGCAAGATCCTGTGGCCTCCCTGTTTTCTACATTTGTTTCCCATTGATTTCTGGTTGTGGAGGTATTTCTAGTCTCGACTTTTTATCGATTCAACATTGTCAGAATTGAAAGATACTATTTAGTGTCAGGTGAGTTCCATATGTACGGATATGCTGCGTTCTATTATTATTACAAATGTGAGGCGTTTGACTATTTAGTCATTAGTCTTCAAGCTTTCCCACATTTGCGAACAATATCTTGAGAAGTTTTTAGTGCATTGCATACATCAAGATTATCTGCTTTTATAGGCTTACCATTGTTGCACAAATTACAGTCAAGAGTTTAAGCCAGTCAAAAACTGAATAAGTATGTCTGCAGACAATCATGTCCCATTAACATGCGAAACTTCGCCATAGCATTGTGGCCCTGTATTGGCGCAGTGTGGTAATGCATTCACTTAGCGCACCATTAATCCGGGTTTGACTCCCAATAGTGAAAAGAACACTTAATCAGATCTCAAAGCTTGCACTGTAGCCCAGGGTTTGGTTCCCTAGGCCTTGGGAGATTTGGATTCCTTGGAAAACAGTAGATTCCAGCACAGCATGACCATTGAAGTTTTTGAGCTGTAAAAACCACAAACAAACATGGCATTACTGCATCTATTGTCATGGGTATTGACTTTTGCGGAATTGTCATACTTTATGATGGAGGTTACACAAATTTACTACACAAATTGAATGCACAGTTAGTTTCATTGTATCTTGACTGTTCAAAATGCTGCTTATGGATGAGTTTTGAATTGCAATCTTTTTTTTTTCCTGTAAAAAATAAGCCATGTGAATTACACTTCAGTGTGATGATTTTCCCTTTTGTGACTTTCAATGTTTTCAGACTTTTGGCTGAATCTGTGCACAGCAAGATGCTTATATATAGGATGTTAAGTAATGAACTGATCAAACGAAAATGGAGGAAATATGCCTAATTTTATCTGAGGAAAAACCCATAGTTATTTCATTAAAAACACTTCATTTCCAAATGGTGACACTTAATTTTTCATTTCTTCAAAATCATACTCTACTAATTGCATCTATCTCTGAAACTGTTACAGGTACTACTATATATGTATGTAAATGCTAAAGTCGCAATTATGGCTGTGTACTTTTTCCTAAAAAAATGGCTAATTTAAGAGTGTAAGTATAATAAAATAAAGCTAAAAAATCACTTGTTTTCAGTGTTTAGTCCTAGCTCAAAAAGTCATTCTATTGAGGATGCAATTTTCTTGATGGTAGAAAACTGATAAAAACGTTTTACAAATTAGTAAAAGGTTCATTCTTTGGGGTGTCCATAGATTGGGAAATATCATAGAATTTGGTGTTTTGGGAATTGTCAGGGCATTCTCCAAAAAGTTAAACTCATACAATAATTTTTAAAATCAGCGTAATTGGGAAAAAAAAGCTATCAAAAATTACTAAAATTCAAGAAAAATTTTTTTTCCACAAAAGGCAAAAATTTACTAGGAAGTTGTTTGCCTAAGCAACAAATAGAGCTGATGAGAGAAGTTGTCATCATGCCAATTTCTGACCCTTTCCCTTTGCTTGTAGAAGTTCCAGTAGATGTAAATCAGATGATTTAAACGATATGATAGGCTATTGCTTATTCATGAAAATAGATAAATTTTAATTTTAAAATTTGTTGTAAATTTTAATAAATTTTTCCATTCTTACTGAACATGGGTAGTTGTTGATTACATACATTGCATGATGCTTGTAAAACTGAAATTCAAGCTACAAACTGATCTTTCATTCAATTTCTGTGATGTTTGCATAATTTAAAGATGTTCTGCGTGTCATGCACTTAGTGGCATAGCTGTAGAATTTGGGCCTCAGTGGAATCGCTGGTAGAGGTAGTCCGCACCCTTCAGGCTTAATCTGCGCCGTCCTGTGGCCCTAGTTCTCTTTTCTTTTAACAACAGAAGAAAATATACATAAATAGATTATGTATATTCTTATCTTAATATATTTTAGTATGTTTTTGTTTAGGTTCCATATTTTATTAATAATTCTTAACCTTATGTATTATCATATTTGTTATTTATATTATAATCATGTTACTTTACTTTGAATTTTTTTTTGAATTTAAAACATGACAAAGCAATACGTATTACAGGTGTAACTAGAAAAGTTTGAAATTAAAAATTTTTCTTTCTCTATTTTGCTGAAGCAAATGTATCTATCAGTTTGGAAACATCCATTTGTTCCACCTGTTTGGCTTCAATACTTAAGAGTTAAATTAAAAAGCGGTGTCGAGGGTAATTTTTAACCATTTTCAACTTTGAAAAGCTTCTCTTTGCTATTGCCACGGTGATCGGGATCGTCAAAAATAAAACCAATAGTGAACAAACCTTGGGATAGTTACTGATCATATCGTAGAACTTGCTTATTGCCAGTTCAGCCAATTCTCTGATGGTGCTGATCTTGACAATTTCGGGCAATAAAGTTTCACGAATAGCAGTGACTCATGAAATAAGGATTCCGATAAATCCTGAGAATACTGATTTTGAATTCTAAGTGCATTTATCTTCAGCTCCTCTTCAGACAAGGTTAATAAAACGTTTGGTGTCAGAAAAAGGTCGGCAACTGATCTCAAACCTTCCAATCTGTATTGTAGCTGAGTTCTGACATTGTCAATTGTTGAATAGATGATGTTGACCTTGAAGGTTTCTAAAAGGTTTCCGAATCAATGGTGTTCTGCTAGATCATCAAAATATTTTTTTCGTGAATGGTTCCTCTTTCTCTCGAATTCAATTGAGGTGCTTCATATCCTGGCAACTGTTTTTGCTTCATCCAAAATAACTTGAAAGCGATTTCAAAGATCAGACACTGCAATGTAAGAATCCTCTAGCTATTTGGTTGCCTGAGCGATACTTAAGTCTTTTCATTGTAATAATGTGAATGTCAGATTTATCTTTGAAAGTAACTTTTCCAGAAATATTGTGATGAATATGAATTCAAAATTCTCCATGTTGTGCGTAATACTTGCAGCTTCTGACCTTTCATCCTTTTTCTTACTTTCTAAGATTGTTTTGGTTAATGTTTTTAAAACATCTGAGTAGCACTCTTTTATTGCTGTCAGCGATCGTAGATGACCAGTCCATCATGTTGGATTTAGTTCCTTCAAAGTGACTTCTGACTACCCCATCCATGAAAACAGCAAATCCCAACGATTGACACTATGTCCGAAAAATATGTAAATACTTTGAATGATAGTGAAATAAGCGGATATCCTTTGGACGTCATTTACTACATCATTCACCACTAGATAGTGTCACCCATGTGTTCGCAGATTTAAAAAATTGTCTCTGTCAGTCACTCCGAAGAAGTACACATTGTACTTCTTCTTCAAGAGTGTACATGTTGTGAAAGAAGTACACATTGTACTTCTTCTTCAGATGTTACATGTTGTAGAAGAAGTACACATTGTACTTCTTTTCAAATGTACATGTTGTAGAAAAACTTTTAAGCTAAATAAATTTTAACTGTGTTGGGGAGCTGTGTAATTATTTCACAAGTATTAGGTTGGTAACTAAGATATCTGGTTCGAATTTCAGTCTTTTTTTTTTTTTTTTTTTTCTTACTACAATATTGTAAATATTTCATTAGGAATCAGAAGGTATGAAATTACCTCATTAGGACCAGAAAGTGTGAAATTACCTCATTAGAATCTACAATGATGTATTTTGACCTTATATCTGTATTTTCTAGAAATTTCATGAGGCTCTTAGACAAAATAACATTATCTTGTGGGGGCTCGCAAGTAGATAGGAATTTTAACGTAACTAAATTGTTATAACAGAGTTCAACTGTAATTAAATTATATTTAATAAAAAAATAAAGCAAATATTCATTGTTTCTTTAAGGCAGCAGTTCTTAAACATTGTGAATCAGTGAGCACTTCTTTGGAAAGAAATTTGTCACGGAGCACTTTCGTCTCCCTTACACCATGGGCATGGCACTGGCACATATGTGCAGTTTTGGCTGTTTTTAAATATAGTTTCAAGTTACTATTCGATACTTTATTATATAGCAAAAGCAAGAATTATTTTTGATTTATAAATAGCTTAAATTTTGATCTAAACTATGTTTTTCTCAATTAAAAAAAAAAAAAAAATTGTTTTCTCAAAACATCAATTTTGCACGTACATATTTTTAACTTAAGGGTGACAATATTTTCACTTACACAGATAGTAAACAAAATGACAGTAGTATTGACGATCCATGATGTTTTTAAGACTTTGGGCATGTTAAATATCAAGTTCTATTTCATTCGAAATGTTTTTTTTCACTAATTTCAGATAAATCAGGAACTTTATTACCTACGTTCATTCCTAGCACGTTGCAAGAACTAAGTTATTAACTAATACTTAACTATACATAGTTCATGGCTGCACAAATTCTCAATTCTGAGATTTTGTCATGCATATTATTTATTTTGTTAATCCCTTCATGAAGCACAGTTTGGGAACTGCTTGCTTTAAATTTAAAGTATGTCTACAATATAAATAATACAGCATGCTTGCTTGCCCCCCTCCCCCAAGTCTTTTGATTATAGAAATATTTTGTGTTGGGAAGAACATAAACGTGTTTAATAAATCAATATTTTTCAGATATGGCTTGGAGTGCTTATTTCGTTTTTATAGCTATGGTTTGGAGAAACACTTCAGAGACAATGTGTTTAGAGATTTTCAGGAGGAGACAATAAAAGATGTACAAAATGGTTGGTATCCATTTCACTATCTGCTTTTTTCCCCATAATTTTTTAAATACAGCACTATTTTCTAGCCTTTCAACCATAACTGTTCTAGCAGTCTAATATTGGCTTGACAGGTTGAAAAAAAAAACACAATAAGGATTTTCCACAAAATTATCGTTTATGGTATTTTGTATACTTGGGCATGAAAGGTGGTGGTTCCCTATAATTGGGTCAAGTTCATACAAGAGACATATAGGTGAATGAAACTTGGCCTATTTAGAGCACTTTTCAGCTTAAACCATGAAGTGAATTAACACTAAAATTATCATATAGGCTATCTAAAGGATCCAGAAAAGGAATTTAGAAAAAAAGAAATAAATCGAAAATGTCTCCCATACAGGTGCCTTTCAGCAAAACGAATACATGAAATGACCAACAGTAAACAAAAATAATGTTAAAGTTTTATAACGACAATTTCTAGGTACATAGGGCATTAAGAGTGAAGGCATGGAAAAAAAAGTACAAGTTGTATGAGCAATGGGAAAAAAAAACACGTTCAATGCACACAGAAAGATCGTCATGTTATGCCATTATTCTTTGAGGAAATTACTGCAAATGGCCCTGTGACATGTTCTGTGATAACTGTGAGGTATCATAACATGCTGCAGTCATTGGTTTTTACCGCAAATGTGACAGTGCCTTATATCTACCATTTTCATGCAAGATGGTGCACCCCCACATGTAGGACTGTACTTGGAATGTTTTTTACCAAAATATTTCACAAATGAGTGTATTGTTAGTTGTATGTTTCTTAATTGCTGGACATCACATTTGCCGAATCTCAGTCCATGCGATTTCTGGTTGTGAAGGCATTTGAAGAAGTTGGTATATCATGGAAGTGTTGCTAAGTTGACAGATTTGAAGGACCGCATCTTTCTGTATGTGTGAAGCATGACACAGGACCAGTTACAATCCACTATTCAGCACACTGTTAATTAGCTTCAAATTTTACAAATACATGATGATGAACACATTGAGCAACATTCATCACATCGTCGTGTACAGGATTAAGAAGTTGCGTGCAAGTTCTTTCTTTTTGGTGTTGGTCATTTCATCAATTCGTTTTGCTGAAAGGCAAATTCCTAACGATATTTGGAACTAGGTTTTTTTTGTTGTTTTTTTTTTTTCAAATTCCCTTTTCACATCCTTTGCATAGTCCAGCCTATATACTAATTTTAGTGTCAATCCTCTGAATGGTTTAAGCTGCAGAGTATTCAAAATAGGCCAAGTTTAATTATGACCACTTTATATATGTTTATTTTCGGCAGACTATTGGCACTGAAATCTACATAATATATGTAAATTGCGCATTGTAAATAATTAAATTAAACAAGAAATTGTATATAAGTCTAATACTATATTTTCTTGATTATATATATATATATATATATATTAGGTCTACCGGAAAGTTCTGTCGGATAATGTTATCTCAAATTTCAGCATGCATGCACATGTTCATTTGAGACACACATGGCTGTCTGTCTCTATCATTGCATTTATACACATCTGCCCTTCTAAATTAACTGAAACAAAAGTGTCTTATTTCATTAATTATCAAGTGAGACATGATCGTGTAAACATGGCTACCGATAAAGTTAATTTACGACACTATATTTTATATGAATTCCAACAAGGCAGAAATGCTACAGAAGAGTGTCGAAATTTTGTGGAGGTTTTTGGTGGAGATGCAGTTTTGGATAAATCGTGCAGGAGATTGTTCGAAAAATTTTAAGCAGGTGATTTCATCCTTAATGATAAGCCACACTTTGGGTGGCCATCTTTGGTCGACGACGATATTGTCAAGACCATGATAGCGCAAGATCCTTTTTCGACAACATCGGAGATTGCAGAAAAGCTTAACTCAGCCCAACAAACCATTTCAGACCATATTTGGAAACTAGGATTGGTCTATAAATATTCCAGATGGGTGCCTCATGAGTTAAGTGAGAAAAATGTGCATGATCGAGTCGCCATATGCACATCTCTGCCTGCTCGGAACAAAAACAAACCCTTCTTGGACCAGATGATAACTGGTGATGAAAAGTGGATTAACTAAGAAAACATTGTTAGGAAAAGAGCATTTTGTGAGCCCGGGCAACCTTTCCTCTCTACCTTTAAACCAAGCTTAAGCCTGAATAAGAGAATGCTGTGTATATGGTGGGACATTCAAGGACCAATACAGTGCAAGTTTTCGAAAGACAACAAAAAGCTCAATTCAGAGAGACACTGTCAGCAAATGGATGATTTAAACAAAGAAGTCAAAGAAAAGAGGCCGGCGATATTCAATAAGAAGCACATCATACTGCACCATGATAATGCTAGACCACATGCTGCTTTGGTGACTCGTCAGAAACTTACAGAGCTAGGCTGGGAAATTCTGCCACATACACCATTTATACTCCACAGGCCTAGCACCCCCCGATTATCACTTGTTTCTCTCCTTCCAAAATTTTTTGAAGGGGAAAAAATTCAAAACTAAAGCAGACGTTAGCCAAGCACTACTTGAATTCGTCGCCTGTAAGAAAAAGACATTTAAAAAAAATGGTATTTACAAATCACCATCAAGTTGGCAAGAGGTCATAAATGTGAAGTATATTGTACAATAAATATTATTAAAGGTATGAAACATTTATTTATTGCTTCAAAGTAGGCGAACTTTTAGACCTTATATATATATATATGTAAAATTAGTAGTATGATTGTGATTAGTGAAAATTTTCTTGCTTTATCATCTTTTCTATTCTTGTTAATTCAACTTTTACACTTTAATCACTTTCAATAGATCTATCTACTTGTTTAAGTTGGCATTTGGGCCGCTTACAACAATTGAGATTGTTCTCAGTATTAATAAAGAGACCCTTCTAAATTACTAAAATATTGTTAAACTAATTATATTCTGGGTTTATACTGTTTTTAGCTAAGTTTTGGTCAATGCTGGTTTATTCAGTATTGATCACAAATCTCAATTATTGTAGTCAGAAAAAGCAAACCAATAACAGGGATTTTGTGCGGTCCCTGATGAAGAACAAAATTCTTGGTATTGTTTAATCTTTTACTCCTCTTCACCTTTTACTACTACATGTCAATTTTTATTCTGAGATGTTTCTACTACTTAAATTTACTTGGGTTTACTACCTTGTGTGATATTACTTTACAACTTTAACTTTGTCCAAGTTAATATACATTTAGATATGTGTATTCATGTATATTACATTAGAAGGTACTACATGTCACAATCATACTACAATTTTGCTATTGATAATAATGGTTTCATTAAGCTGCATTAATTAGCGCTGGAGGACCAATTATTGTTTGTTTTGACTATTAAGTACCTCTATTCTCTTAATTCCTTTCTATAAGTAATAGCTCGCTAACTATTCATTTTAATATATATATCATCATCATCATATTCAACCATTATCTATCCACTGCTGGATGAAGGTCTCTCCAAATGCTTTCCACACAAGTCTATCCTGGGCCATTCGTTTCCACGTCACCCCAACCTCTTTTCTTATTTCATCCACCCATCTAGTTTGAGGACGTTTTCTAGGTCTTCGGTGGTCTCTTGGAATCCAGTTCAGAATTTCTGTTGTCCATCGTTGATCAGTTCTTCTTGCAATATGCCCAGCCCATCGCCATTTCAGCCCTTTTACTTTAACAATGATGTCCTCTACTCTAGTTTGCTCTCTCACCCAAGTGTTTCTTTTTCGATCTCTCCTAGTTATTCCAAGCATGCACCTCTCCATGCTCCTTTGCGTTGTCTGTAACTTTCGTATTGCTCCAACTGTTAGACTCCATGTCTCTGATCCATAAGAGAGGACTGGCAATACACACTGGTTGAAGACCTTTCTTTTTAGACACAAAGGCAATTTCCCCTTCAGGATAAAACTGTTTCTTCCAAATGCACTCCAGCCAAGTTTAATACGTCTGTTGAGTTCTTTCATAATGTTGCCATCCATTGAAATCAGCTGGCCAAGGTAAATATATGAATCAGCAATTTCTAGCTCAATGTTGTCAACTTGTACTTTTGAGCCCACTGAACATACAGCGATGATCTTGCACTTGTAGGTTCATCTTGAGTCCAACTTCTTTACTTCTAGTTGAGAGCTCTTGTACCATGTCTTGGAGTTCTAATGGGTTCGTTGAAAAAATAACAATGTCATCAGCAAACCGCAGATGATTTAAATATTCACCATTTATTTTTATTCCCTTGTTATTCCAATTTATCAGCTGAAAAATCATCTGTAAAGCAGAAGTAAAAAGTTTTGGAGAAATGGTATCTCCCTGCCTCACCCCTTTGCCAAGTTTGATAGTTTTGGTATCTTTATGTAACCGAAATTTTGCACTTGCATTTTTATACACACGTTTCACCATGTCAATGTACACATCCTCAATGTCTGTTGATCTTAAAGAGTTGATGACTGCTGATGTTTTAATAGAGTCAAAGGCCTTCTCATAGTCAATAAATGCAACACACAATGGAAGTTCATATTCATGTGTTCTTTCAATTAATTCTCTTAATACTTGAATATGGTCCACTGTACTGAATCCACTTCGAAATCCAGCTTGTTCTCTTGGTTGAGCTGCATCTAATTTTTTCTGCAGGCGATGTGTTAGCACTTTTGTGAAGATTTTATAAATAGCAGGTAACAAGCTAATTGGTCGGTAATTTTTCAAATCCTCTTTATCACCTTTTTTATGCAAAAGAATTACTGTTGCAGAATCCCATTGGTTTGGTATGTTACCGCTGTTAAGACATTTGGTAAAGAATTTTGCAAGTATGTCTTCTACATATTCTCCAGCTTCTTTTAGGATATCTAATGTAATACCATCATCACCAGGGGCTCTTCCTTTCTTCATGCTTTTTATTGCAAATGAAACTTCTTCTTTTAAGATTTTAGGAGCTGTTCCTTCGACTATTTCAATGTCTTCGTTTAATTCACTGTTACTTTCGTATAGATTTTTGTAGAATTCTTCAACTCTTCTAAGTATTTCTTCCCTATTTCTTGTTACGGTGCCATCCTCTCCTTTTAATGCAATGATGTGTTTCTTCCCAACAGATAAACTTCCTTTAACAACCCTAAGGCTCTTGTTATTTTCAATGGCTTTCCTTACTAGCTCACAGTTGAATTTTCTTATGTCTTCTTTCATGCTTTTGCGCAGAGTTTTACAAAGTTCTATGTACTCAATCCTGGAACTGGTATTTCGATTGTCCACCTTCATATCTCTTCGCCTTTTCATGAGCTGTTTCGTCTTCTCAGATAATTTGCTATTGTGCTTTTTACAGGTTACACCACCAATTTCCCCAGCAGTTTCAACTATTGTCTTAACAATGTTTTCATTTGCTTCTGAGATATCACTTTCATCAATAAGTCCTTCCAGTGCAGAAAAGCGATTTTTTAATTCCAACTTGAATGCCTCGGTATTTACTTTCAGTTTCATTAGATCCACCCTCTTACTTACTTGTTTCCTAATGAGCTTCTGTCGTTCTAATTTAGTATTTAAGTGCACTTTACATCTCACCATTCGATGATCACTTCCAGTATTAAATCTGTTCAGTACACTGCAATCTTCAATAATTGATTTCTTGTTTGCCAGGATATAGTCAATTTCACTAGTTCCCCCATTTGGGTGTTTCCATGTCCATTTTCTTTGCGGTTTCTTCTTAAAAAATGAATTCATGATGCTAAGGTTTTCAGCTTCTGCAAATTCGATGAGTTGATCGCCACGTTCATTCCTTTCCCCATATCCGTATTTACCAACCGATGTCTCTCCTTGTTCCTGTTGTCCAATTCTTGCATTGAAATCCCCCATGATGAGCTTGATATGTTGTTTCCCTTTGGTGTGTAACTCTTTGATTTCTTCATAAAATTCTTCAACCTCTTCGTCGGTATGGCTTGATGTTGGTGCATATACCTGTACTATTTGAAGTTGGTATCGCTGGGTTAGTTGAACAACAAGCCTCGCTGCTCGATCTGATGTACTTTCAACTTCCAGAAGACAGTCTTTAATTCTTTTGTTGATTAAGAAGCCAACACCACTTGTTCTTCCAGTTTCCGTTCCTCTATAGTAAAACAAATGTCCGCTTTTCAGTTCCACCAACTCTTCACCTTTTCTTCTAATTTCACTGAGTCCTACAATGTCCCATTTGATCTTGTCTAGTTCCTCTTCCAATTCCTGAAGTTTTGCTTCAGAAGCAAGGGATCGTCCATTAAACGTAGCCAAGGTCAATAACAAACGGCAGCCTGGGCCATTCCAGTGATTCTTAGCACCCCCTGCTTTCATGCCACACTGACCGCTGCCTTGATCAGGAGCACTCCAGCACCTGGAGACTAGGGGCCATGGTTTCTGGTGTGTCAACATAATGGAGGAATTAGCCATAATTTCACCACGCTGGCTAAACGGGTTGGTGAATTAGCCCTCCCCTTCCGCCTTTCTATCCGTGTAGCAAATATTAATTTGCCACATAAATAGAAAGCTCAGCCTGCACCACTTGAAGGCGGGGTAGGACACTAGGTTACTGGCCTGGCCGGTTCCACACATCGTCACATACGTTCAGCGTGTGGGTCTCCTTCCAGTTAGATACCAGCAACCCTTTTGCAGGCCATATATATATATATATCATCATATTCAACCATTATCTATCCACTGCTGGATGAAGGTCTCTCCAAATGCTTTCCACACAAGTCTATCCTGGGCCATTCGTTTCCACGTCACCCCAACCTCTTTTCTTATTTCATCCACCCATCTAGTTTGAGGACGTTTTCTAGGTCTTCGGTGGTCTCTTGGAATCCAGTTCAGAATTTCTGTTGTCCATCGTTGATCAGTTCTTCTTGCAATATGCCCAGCCCATCGCCATTTCAGCCCTTTTACTTTAACAATGATGTCCTCTACTCTAGTTTGCTCTCTCACCCAAGTGTTTCTTTTTCGATCTCTCCTAGTTATTCCAAGCATGCACCTCTCCATGCTCCTTTGCGTAAATATATATATAAAAGTTTTCCTCGCCCATTCTTGGCGGAAACAGGCTTTGGGACGGGCAGAGCGCCATGTTCCCAAGCCTCTTTTTACATCACTTCTTAATGTGCCATGTCTAGAAACTTCCTGACAATGTGACACGTGTTTAGGATTGTGGCTTTTTGTATTTCAATGTAGGTGTTTGGGTCAATGTTGAGTATCTCCAAATTCGTCGCAAGCGTTTTTGGTACTATCCCTGTTGCTGAGATGACTAACGGGATGATGAGGATCTTTTCCATACCCCATATATCTCGTACTTCATGTCTGAGATCTTGGTACTTGGTGATTTTCGTTGTGTAGGTTGTCTGTATGTTATTGGTGTTGGGTACTGCTATGTCGATTAAGTACGTGGTCTTATTCGATTTATCGACGAGGGTTATGTCAGGACGGTTATGTGGGACTGTCTTGTCTGTTATGATTGCTCTATCCCAGTAAAGCTTGTGTGTTTCGTTCTCATGCACGGTCTCTGGCTCATATTTGTAGTACGGGCATTTTTCTGTCAGAAAGCCAGCATTCGCTGCCAATTTCTGGTGGACTATTTTCGCTACTTGATCGTGTCTATGTTTGTAGTCTGACTGCGCAAGGATCTTGCATCCTGCCATCACGTGTTGGATTGTCTCCGATGCCGCATGACAGTGTCTGCATTTGTCGCTTTCTATGTCTTTTCTCTGGATGAATTTCTGATTGTTCCTTGTTGCGATCACTTGGTCTTGGATGGCTAGCATGAATCCTTCTGTCTCTGGCTGGAGAGTGCCTTTGGCCAGCCAAGAATTTGATGCCTTTTTGTCAACGTGTGGTTGTTGCAGGTCATTGTAGTGCCTGCCATGTAATGGTTTTCCGGCCCAAGTTCTCAGTTTCTGTTCGTTGGCTGTTTCGAGGACACGCTCTTCGGTACTACACAGGTTTAGTGGCGTGTAATTTGCATCTGCTTGTATTATGGCTTGGATGAGTGGCGATCGGGGACTCTTCAACTGGAAGTATTGCCTCATGCTCTGGATCTGCTTGTCATGTAAGTCTTTGAGGTCCGCTTGTCCGCGTCCTCCTTCTTCCCGGGGTAGTGTTTGCCGTTCAATTGCCGTTGCAGGGTGTAGTTGTCCGGCTCTTCTCTGGATGGTTCTCATTTTCCGCTGGAGTTGTTCTAGTTCAGTGTTGGACCATTTGATGATCCCGAAGGAGTAGGTGAGCACTGGTACCGCATATGCGTTAATTGCTTGCGTGGTGTTCTTCCCGCTCAGTTTCGTCTTCACAATGCTTCTAAGTCTTTCTTGGAATGCTTGCGTGAGCTGGACTTTGACTTTCTTGTGCTCCTGCTGCCGTTTTTGCATTATCCCTAGGTATTTGTAGGTTTCGCCCTCGTCCAAGGTCTTCAGTAGTCTCCCGTCTTCGAGTTCGATGCCTGGTAAATCTTCTTTGCTATTCTTCTGTATTTTGCACTTATCGAGGCCGAATTCCATTCCTATGTCCTTGGAGAATGTCTCTGTTATACTGATGAGTTGTCGGAGTTGGGTGATTGTTGGCGCGTATAGCTTGATGTCATCTACGTACATGAGGTGGGAGACTTTATGTAGGTTTCTCTTGTCTTTCTTCAGCATGTATCCGTATTTACTTGTGTTCAGCATCCTTGACAAGGGGTTTAACGCCAAGCAGAACCACTGGGGGCTTAGTGCGTCTCCTTGAAAGATTCCGCGGCGGATGGGGATCTCGGCCGTTTCTATTTTACTGTCTGGCGTGTTTAGCTGTAACCGGGTTCTCCATTGTTTCATGCTGCTCTGTAGGAATCGGATGATTGAGGGATGCACTTTGTATATGCTGAGTATTTCAAGGAGCCACGAGTGCGGAACAGAGTCGAAAGCCTTCTTGTAGTCTATGTATGCGGTGTTGAGTTTTCGCTTTTGTTTTCTTGCTTGTTCCAGGATAACTGAGTCGATGGTAAGCTGCTCTTTACATCCCAGAGTCCCTTTCTGGCATCCCTTTTGTTCTTCCGCCATTAGGTTGTTGCTTTCGTTGACCATATTTGGCAATTGTGTTATCCCTGCGGAGGGTAATAATACCTTAACATCACATTTTTTATTGACATGCTACATACAACCCCTGCAGAGTGGATTCTGATGAAAAATATCGTTCTTTGTACATTATGTGCAAGTCATTTATAGTAAATATGTTTCCCCTTCATAAGTGGGAGGGGTGAAAATGTGAAGGAAGTTGTCAGACTGAAAGAGAGCAGATTATAGGTTTGCTAAAATCTATTTAGCAAACTTTAGGTCAACAATTTAAAAGTTCATTGTTATAAATATTATCAATGAAATTAAGTGGTGAAACACAGCGAAAAGAACTTTCACTTACTAATTACTCTAACCACACATATATATGGAAACATAGTTTTACATATATACAAGTGAAACATGATCTGAAGAAACTTATATGTCTAAGATAATAATTAGGGTTAATGCTATTTTCATCCTACGCACAGCCGTGAAAGATCCAAATAATATCCCTGAAACATCCTAAAAGAACATCCAATTTTGTCCCAAAAACTACCGTAACACGTCCTGAAACCATCATAGAAAGAAATCCAACTTTTGTCCCAGGAACAGCCAGAACACGTCCTGGAAATATGAAAATAATGTCCTTAAAACGAAGAAGGACTAGAAAACCTGGAAGGAAATCCAACTTTTGTCTTAAAAATCACCAATACACGTCCTGAAAAGATCCGAATAATGTCCCTAAACCATCATAAAAATAAATCTCACTTTTGTCCTAAATACTGCCATAACACGTCCTGAAAATATCAAGATAAAGGTCTTTAGACGTCCTAAAAGGAAATCAAACTATTTTCTTAAATACATCCAAAAAATGGCCTTAAAAAGACCTAATAATAAATCAAAATTTCGTTCCAAAAACTGTCGTAACACGTCCTATAACTATCAAAATAATATTCTTACATAATCCACATTTCGTCCTAGAATCCGCTGTAACAAGTCCTTAAAACATCCTAAAAGAAATTCCAGTTTTTGTCCAAAATCCTTCGAATCTGTTCTCCGCGGACATCCTCAGGGCCCTCAAAGGACGTACTTTACGCGTGTATATGGATCACTGCAGGACGTCCCACGGACGTCCGACAGTGTAATTTGAATATCCTGGGGACGTTGGAGAAGTTCGCGCCGGACGTGCTCGGGACGTCCTCGTTTTTGTGCTATCTGGGGTTATGTTATGGTTATGTTTACTTAACCGCAATTCACAGCCATTATTTATATAGCATATAACTCGAGAACTCTTTCTTGAGATGTTCTCGATTTTCTCTGTATTATGATTAGTTTTAATAAAAGCTTGGGTTCTGTTCTCTATGTTATTACGAGTCGAATAACGCTACAGCTGTAAATCCATAGCAAATATATAAGAACCAGTTCAAAACCTAATTTCGATTATTTTATAATCTGAAGGTACTGCAGTCTTACATATTCGTAAGTGATACGTTCCAGGACAAAGGGCGGACACAGGGGTCATGACCCCCAAAATATATTTTTTCACTGTAAAAAATTCCAACTTTCATGAAAAATGAAGGGTGTTATTCCAAGACCATGGCAAATTCTGTCCTTGACCCCCCCAAAATGAAAATCTGTGTCCGCCCCTGTCCAGGACCACGACGGATAATAGAAATGGGATCTAGTAACGAACTCTATATACTAAAGGCTCCCTACCTTTGCCAGGGCCGGGGACGAAGGTTATAGACCCCTGGACGGTTTAGCAGATCGGACCCTCCTCAAACCCTGTCCATTTTGTCCCAGGATAATTTTTCATGTTGCGTTTAGATGTATTTAATATAATAATAATTTTAAAAAAGAAAAAACTAAAAAGTTTTGCGCTGGGGCCCCTTATGATATAGGGTCCACCCTGGGTGTTTCTCCCCATTTCCATGTGCTCGCCCTTTGAGCCAAAAACGATACCAAATTACTAATAACAAATTTCAACAACTGTAATTTCAAGTACTGTAATTTGAACATATAGGGTAATGGCTGAAAATGTATATGATGAAAATATAATAAATGAAGAAAATGTAATTTGTAACGCAAACTACTATTGACTGTTCTCAACCTTTTGATGAAGTAAAGGCTTTTATAGTTTTTTTCTTCTCTCGAGTGCATTGATAATTGAAGAAAAGTTGAACTTTCGTAGTACATCATAATTTATGTTGAGCATAGCCAGTCCGTTCAATCTATTTTTACTCATCATTTAGCGGGGAAATTTTTTAACACGTTTGAGTACATGAAATGTTCTTTTACCTGAAGCCACTGACACTGGAAGGGTCAGAAAAATCCGCAATGCAAGAGATATATTGGGGAACATTTCCTTTTTTTTTTAAAGGATAAAATTGGGGGCCCTACGACAAAGCGAGGCCCGAGCTAAATGGCCCCGCCGCCCCACCTCGGAGGCCCTGCGCGCAGTCGGGGAAAAGCATAATTAAAAAATAGGATACATATTTTATCGCCGCCTCAATATCCTTTAACACTTTGGAGAACGTTCGATAACATAAAATTACATGTAGCCGAAGGTCTAAAAACTGCTACTGATTCATTAATCTCTTTTGAATTTATAACGTTTTTTTGTGTTGAATTTTTTAGCTTTTCAAATAATTGCTGAAGAAATAGAAACGACGTTAGCGGTTGATGTCGAAAATATCTCATTTTTTCCATCACCCATAAATTTTTATCTCATTTTCAAGTAAACAGCTTTGTGACAGCATTATCCCATAATCTAATTACGAGGTGACGTCCTTACTTTCTGCTTTTTTCCAGGTTTGTTCTGCCAATCACTCTTTTTCTATTTTGTTTCCTCCATTCAGTCGGCTCTTTCGCTTCCGCAAATCAGATCTTGTGTTTCAAAAAGCAAGGTTTTGAAAAAATGAGTCATCTTTCTCAATTTTTTTTTTCACATTTAGCAAGGTAAACAAGCAAAATAAGCGATTCCTTCGCAACTTTGCTTGCATAAACAGCAACAATTAACATCACTAAGGAACAACGTCAAAAAACAGCAAGAAGGACGTTGTGTTTGTGGAGGTTCTTCCAGTCCGTAACCGCTTCGTTATATGTTACAGTTATTGTTTTATCTTTTCTATTTTAATCAAACGATGTTTGATACTGTTACTGCCTAGATAGCACAAAAACGTCCTGAGGATGTCCGGCGCGGACATCTCCAACGTCCCCAGGACATTCGAAATAAACCGTACGGTGATCCATGTGCATGCGTGAAGTACGTCCTTTGAGGGTCCTGAGGATGTCCGCGGAGAACATATTTCGGAGGATTTTAGGACAAAAACTGGAATTCCTTTTAGCATGTTTTAAGACTTGTTACTGCGGATTTTAGGACGAAATTTGGATTTAAGGATATTATTTTGATATTTATAGGATGTGTTATGGCAGTTTTTAGGACGAAATTTAGATTTATTATTAGGACATGTTTTGGATATTTATAGGACAATAGTTCAATTTCCTTTTAGGACGTTTAAAGGACTTTATCTTGTTATTTTCAGAATGTGTTACGGCGGTATTTAGGACAAAAGTTGGATTTATTTTTATGATGGTTTAGGGACTTTATTTGGACCTTTTCAGGACGTGTATTTGTGGTTGTTAGGAAAAAAGTTGGATTTCCTTTTTTTTACGTTTTGTTTTATGTTTTTACGTTTTAAGGACATTATTTTGATATTTTCAGGAAGTGTTACGGCTGTTCTTAGGACAAAAGTTGGATTTCCTTCTAGAATGTTTTCAGGGCGTGTTACGGTAGTTATTGGGACAAAATTGGATTATTTAGGATGTTTTAGGGATATTATTTGAATCTTTCACGGCTGGTCATGGGACGAAAGTAGCACATTAACCCTAATTATTATCGTAGACATATAGGTTTCTTCAGATCATGTTTAGCCTGAATATAGCTAAAACTAAATTTCCACATATATGTACGGTTAGAGTAATTAGTAAGTGAAAGTTCTTTCCTCTGTGTTTCAGCACTTGATTTCATTGCTAATATTTATAACAATGAACTTTTAAATTATTTACCTGAAGTTTGTTTGCCAAACATTTTTTAGTAAACCTATAATTTGCTTTCTTTCAGTCTGAGAATTTTCTTCACATTTTCACCCTCCCCCTTAAGAGGCGGAATCATATTTACTATAAATTACTTGCATATAATCTCAAAAGAATCATATTTTTCATCAAAATCCACACTTCAGGGTTTGTAACATGTTAATGGAAAATGTAATACGTTAAATTTCATTTTTATTTCCCTCCTTATAATTTTAAGATATACAGTAGTGGACAAAATTGTGGAAACCTTTTGAAAAAAGTTTATTTTAGAGGTTTGATGGCTAATAACACCACTTTTTTTTGTACCAATACTATAAAATTATATATCATTAGAAAGGTAATTTAATAAAGATTGTAATGCAATAACATTTGTTCAATTATCTGTATTCTATCAAAAGTTATAGCCAAATAACCAGAAAAAAGAAGCACAGCTTGCTTACATTTATATGAAGTAGCTTTCCTTCATTTGAATGTGGCCAATGAGCATGAGTGTTTACAGAGCCAATCAGGTGTCATCTTGTTTTGGCAATGAGCCAATCATGTTTTCTCTTGTTTTGGCAATGAGCCAACAGGTTACAGGACATTTATCAGTGTGTTCTGTAATTGCTATCAAGTTGGTTGTTTTTTTTTTGTGCTCTTTGATTTAGTGTGCTTGTAAAACGTAATAAAATTAAAGAAATGGCGCAAAGAGTTGACTGGTCACCTAGGAAGCGATGTAAAATAGTAATATTAAGTGAACAAGGCTACAGTTATGAAGAAATTAGAAGAAATATTGGGGGAAACTTAACTAAAGGTGGCATTTCTAAATTTTTGAAGAAGTATAAGGAGACTCAGTCATTACAAAACCAGACTGGTAAAGGCAGAAAAAGGTGCACAACAGCAAGTGATGATAGAAGAATTAAAAGACAGTGCCTAGGTGACAGGAAAAAATCATCTCTGTGTATACAAGGTGAAATGGCGCAATGCAATGTGAAGTTAAGTGCAAGGACTGTTCGGCGCAGACTGCATGAATGTGGTCTAAATGCAAGAATTCCACGAAAAAAGCCATTTTTGTCTGTCAAACAGAGGTTGAAAAGATTAAACTGGGCTAAAACCCATGTTAACTGGACAACGGAACAATGGGACAGTGTAATTTGGAGTGATGAGACCAAAATCTCACTGTTTGGTAGTGATGGCGTAAAATACGTATGGAGAAGAATTGGAGAAGATTTCCATCCTGAGTGCATTACACCTACCGTGAAACACCCAGTTAGTGTTATGATTTGGGGTTGTATAACATCAAGAGGTGTGGGCAGAATTTGCGTGATCAATGGGAATATAAATGCCCAAAGATACATAAATGAAATACTTGAGCCCAAGCTGCAGCCTTCTGCATGTGATCTTTTCCAAGATAATGAAGCATTTATATTTCAACAGGATTCAGCTCCATGTCATGTTGCTCGTGTGTGCAAAAAATGGTTTCAAGATCATCATATTCAACTGCTGGAATGGCCTGGAAATAGCCCAGACCTTAACCCCATCGAAAATCTATGGAGCCGGCTAAAGAAGCTTGTTAGTCGGAAGCAACCCAGCAATAAAACACAATTAACAGAAGCAATAATTCAATCTTGGTTTCATATTATAACAGCTGCAGAACTAAAGAACTTGGTTCACTCCATGGGAAAGCGTTGTAAGGCCGTAATTAAGGCTAAAGGTTACCCAACTAAGTATTAACTGGTATGGTGAACATTTTTGTATATCTCATTTTTTCTATGTATATCACCTTTCTTCTTTATGAATGCTGTTCTATTAAAATACGATTCATAAATGTTATTGCATTACAATCTTGATTAAATTACCTTTCCAATGATATATAATTTTATAGTATTGGTACAAAAAAAAGTGGTGTTATTAGCCATCAAACCTCTAAAATAATCTTTTTTCAAAGGGTTTCCACAATTTTGTCCACTACTGTATATGAAACAGGATGTTCACAAAGAAGTTATTTTGAAATTTCTTTTAACTACGAACTTTTTCCCTGATTACAAAAATATCGGGGGGCATAAAAACACAGCTAAATAAATAGTTTCATGTACTAACAATACGTACTCACAAATGTTCAAAATTCCACGTACTCACAAACTAGCAAATTTTTCTGATAAAAAAGTTTTTGTAAATTAAATTTATATTTAAATTCCCTGATTAATTTCAACTCTTTGACAAATACCCTAATAATTCCGGGAATACCAAATTCCCTGATTTTTACAATCTCGGGACACCCTGGTGGAACCTTTACTCATTTATAGAAATTTTCTCATCAACAAATCGTAATATTCAATCACTATATTTCACTTAAACAATTGCCATCGTATAATTAATTAATAAGCCTTTCAATTCGCTAATTCGTAGAAGCCAAATTCAAAAATTGACAAAATAATCACAAATTGTAACTAAAATTCGCACAAACATATCTTTTCTATTTTCAAGTATACCATCCAGACTTCAACAAGAAACCAGCCAGCACGCGGTAAGAATAAAATCTTCCAGCGTTGTACTGAGTAGGGCTTATAATTAACGTCGCCGACCTGTTTACCTCAAGAGGCATGAAGTAGTAAATTTCTGTTGCCACTCTAAATAAGAAAAAGTTGGGAAGTAGTAATTGCCAAGCAAATCGCGATGGCCCAGTGAGCAAACTACTAACTTTGAAAAAAATGTGGCTTAACGAACAGGTTAAAAAACATTTATTTTCTTGCAAAGTCAACATACATGAGTTAATAAGTTTCGAGAAACAATACAACTAAAAGAAAACGAATAATCAGTCGTAGGTAGCAAACTGAAAACGCACTTTACTTTCTAGAAAAGAAGGCACTATGAAATATGTAATTGTTTTAGCTACCAGACATTAATTTTATAAAGTGTCATCTTTAGCCTCTATTTACCTTAGTTCTTACGCACAAAAATAAAATTAAGCATAAAAAACTAATTATTTATAAAAACGTAATTATTGATGAAAACTAGTAACTTATAAAAAGAATCGATAACCGATAAAGCAATCGAGTCGCATATAAGAAACGAAGAACAAGCTCAAACGAATTAAAAATTGCATTTCAACGAATTAAAAAAAAATGAACCTTCTTCTGTGTTTAATATTTTACTTTATCTTACTTACAGTTTAGTTATTTCTTCCTTTCTCTTTGAAGGTGGGGGATGAGGGGTTACGTACACCAATGGAGGAGTCGTCATTATTTTCCTAAAATATTCGGCGTGTTTTAGATTTCCTCGCCCCGTGGGTTGGGGATTATATATTTCACTCCCCGTACTCTCCTGCTTTTCGAAAATGGCGACACAAAGAGGAAGCAATAGCCACCGGTGTAATTATACCTGCATAAGTGGCTACCCTCATCACAATGCCGAATCCATTTATGGTCTCTAGGCCGAAAGGATATGATGATGATGATGATATATATATATATATATATATATATATATATATATATATATATATATGGCCTGCAAAAGGGTTGCTGGTATCTAACTGGAAGGAGACCCACACGCTGAACGTATGTGACGATGTGTGGAACCGGCCAGGCCAGTAACCTAGTGTCCTACCCCGCCTTCAAGTGGTGCAGGCTGGGCTTTCTATTTATGAGGCAAATTAATATTTGCTGCACGGATGGAAAGGCGGAAGGGGAGGGCTAATTCACCAACCCGTCTAGCCAGCGTGGTGAAATGATGGCTAATTCCTCCAATATGCTAATACACCAAAAACCATGGCCCCTAGTCTCCAGGTGCTGGAGTGCTCCTGATCAAGGCAGCGGTCAGCGTGGCATGAAAGCAGGGGGTGCTAAGAATCACTGGAATGGCCCAGGCTGCCGTTTGTTATTGACCTTGGCAACGTATAATGGACGATCCCTTGCTTCTGAAGCAAAACTTCAAGAATTGGAAGAAGAACTTGACAAGATCAAATGGGACATTGTAGGACTCAGTGAAGTTAGAAGAAAAGGTGAAGAGTTGGTGGAACTTAAAAGTGGACATTTGTTTTATTATAGAGGAACGGAAACTGGAAGAACAAGTGGTGTTGGCTTCTTAATCAACAAAAGAATTAAAGACTACCTTCTTGAAGTCGAAAGCACGTCAGATCGAGCAGCGAGGCTCGTTGTTCAACTAACCCAGCGATACCAACTTCAGATAGTACAGGCATATGCACCAACATCAAGCCATACCGACGAGGAGGTTGAGGAATTCTATGAAGAAATCAAACAGCTACATACCAAGGGGAAACAACACATCAAGCTCATCATGGGAGATTTTAATGCAAGAATTGGACAACAGGAACAAGGAGAGACATCGGTTGGTAAATACGGATACGGGGAAAGGAATGAACGTGGCGATCAACTCATAGAATTTGCCGAAGCTGAAAATCTTAGCATCATGAATTCATTTTTTAAGAAGAAACTACAAAGAAAATGGACATGGAAACACCCCAATGGAGGAACCAGCGAAATTGACTATATACTGGCAAACAAGAAATCAATTATTGAAGATTGCAGCGTACTGAACAGATTTAATACTGGAAGTGATCATCGAATGGTGAGATGTAAAATGCACTTAAATACTAAACTAGAAAGGCAGAAGCTCATTAGGAAACAAGTATGTAAGAGGGTGGATTTAAAGAAATTAAAAGAAAATACCGAGGCATTCAAGTTGGAATTAAAAAATCGCTTTTCTGCACTGGAAGGACTTATTGAAGAAGTTGACATCTCAGAAGCAAATGAAAACATTGTTAAGACAATAATTGAAACTGCTGGGGAAATTGGTGGTGTAATATGTAAAAAGCAGAATAGCAAATTATCTGAGAAGACGAAACAGCTCATGAAAAGGCGAAGAGATATGAAGGTGGACAATCGAAATACCAGTTCCAGGATTGAGTACATAGAACTTTGTAAAACTCTGCGCAAAAGCATGAAAGAAGACATAAGAAAATTCAACTGTGAGCTAGTAAGGAAAGCCATTGAAAATAACAAGAGCCTTAGGGTTGTTAAAGGAAGTTTATCTGTTGGGAAGAAACACATCATTGCATTAAAAGGAGAGGATGGCACCGTAACAAGAAATAGGGAAGAAATACTTAGAAGAGTTGAAGAATTCTACAAAAAACTATATGAAAGTAACAGTGGATTAAACGAAGACGCCGAAATAGTCGAAGGAACAGCTCCTAAAATCTTAAAAGAAGAAGTTTCATTTGCAATAAAAAATATGAAGAAAGGAAGAGCCCCTGGTGATGATGGTATTACATTAGATATCCTAAAAGAAGCTGGAGAATATGTAGAAGACATACTTGCAAAATTCTTTACCAAATGTCTTAACAGCGGTAACATACCAAACCAATGGGATTCTGCAACAGTAATTCTTTTGCATAAAAAAGGTGATAAAGAGGATTTGAAAAATTACCGACCAATTAGCTTGTTACCTGCTATTTATAAAATCTTCACAAAAGTTCTAACACATCGCCTGCAGAAAAAATTAGATGCAGCTCAACCAAGAGAACAAGCTGGATTTCGAAGTGGATTCAGTACAGTGGACCATATTCAAGTATTAAGAGAATTAATTGAAAGAACACATGAATATGAACTTCCATTGTGTGTGGCATTTATTGACTATGAGAAAGCCTTTGACTCTATTAAAACATCGTACCGAATATTTCGCATGTTTGCGTGAAAAATTCGGAATAAGTCTGATCTTAGCGTGTGGAGGAATAGTTGAACAAAATATAGCGCTAAATCACGGCATAGCATTTAAACTTTAACATTCTATGATC
>QLNU02015360.1:318922-331224 GCA_006491805.2 Dysdera silvatica | reverse complement strand
GCCGGTTCCACACATCACATACGTTCAGCGTGTGGGTCTCCTTCCAGTTAGATACCAGCAACCCTATATATATATAAAATCCAAGTGCCTTTTAAATATCAGTGTAGACTATAGTTTTTGGTGAATTAAGCTTAATGATCAACTTAGACAAAAAAATTTTTTTTGGATTTCAGATGGTGGCACAATGGTTATACATTTGTCTAGCGTGTGTTAATCCAAGTTAGACTTCAAATGGTTTGGAAAGGGAGGGGTAAAAAACAACACTTACCGACTAACTGCTCACCGTAGTCCGAGGGTTGGTTCACGTAAGCTTTGAGAGATTCAGATTCCTTGGGGAAAATATAGGTCCATTGTCCTAGGATGCTGTTACGATAATGCATTCACTTCACTTAAAGCTGATCGGAAATCTTAATCAAGCTTAACTTCCTTGAATATTGGTTATTCTCTAAACTCAAATTATTTGTTCTAAACTTACTAAACTATCCTTTGGGGCTTTTTGACATCCAAACTATTGTTTTCATGAACATTATTTTAATTACGTTTTTGTAGTAACACAAACATTCTTTCATTTTTAGCATGTATAGGTGCTTTTATTCTGTAATGTTTAAATTGTTACAGGCATAGCTTTTCTGCCCACTAAGCTGGGTTTAATTTCTAGTAAGCTTGGCTGTGATTAAATGTATCAGGGTTAAAAGGTTATATCATTGATCCTATCCCAGCTGACCATTTTTTCAGCCTTGAGGTTCAAAAACACAAACATGTGCTCCGCTATCATATAAGCATTACTTGTACTTGCAGTATTGAAGTAAGAAATCATAAGAGAAGCTTGGTAGTAATAATGTAATTAAAAATAATTGAATATATGTTCTTAAAATTTTTTACATCTCCATGATTTTATCCATAGAGCAGTAAAACATTTCTGCTCCATAGGCATAAAATTAAGGAGATGTATAAACATTTCTTAAATTATTTTTTAAATAACGTCCTTCACCTTTGTGCCCATTGAACAAAGTATGCATTTTTCTGTAGATGAAAGCAAACAAGACTATATAATTGGTTTTTATCCAGACTACCCATATGATTGTGAATGTTATATAGTTGGTGCAGTATAGCCCAGATGCTCTTGCACCATAAAAAAGCCAAACAATCCAATATATATATATATATATATATATATATATTGTATCTAATGTTCAGCCTGATGTTTTATGGACTAAAATTTGAACTAGAATGCCTATAAATGTAATTTGGGGGCAGTTTTTGTAGGCCTTGTAAAATTGGTATTTTAAAATTTGTACATTTTTATTTTTTTATTATTTTTTAATAAATCTATGTTCTTCAATTTTAGGTTAATTGCAGTTATTAAAACAAGTAGGATATGTGACCTACTTCTATCATCTGCTTTCCATTCTTCTGATTGTTCAGTAAACAATATGCCTTATGACAGCACCAGTGTAGACGTGCAAACTCATCTCCCAAAATAACGACTCCTTTCAAACATTTTCATAATTGACATGTCAAACTTTATGAAAATTTATTTTCTTGGCTATTAAATTCTACTTTTGGAACTACAAAATATTTTAGAGGAACTGTTTTCAAACGTGATGTAATTGAGCTTAATTTTTGACATAATTTGCCTTGAATTTTTGAAAAAATATTTTACAGAATTATGTCTAATGTTATGGCCATGAAAGATATTTTTTTATATATATGAAAGCAATTTGTAAAATATGTTAAAACGTCTTTTCAAAGAGTGAAGGTAATTTATCAAAAGAGGCCTTGTAATTCAGTGTTCACATATAAAACAATGTTATTTACATATAATAAGCTACTTATGAATGACAATCCACATGTTTGATTGCCTACACTACGCAATATTAATCCATGTATTTTTACCGCTGATCAATCTAGTCAGTGTATGTTCCACCCCTTTTTCACGGCTCAATATTCATATTTTAATTATGACTAAGCTCACACAACTACTAAAACATTTCTTATTGAAATCTGCTTTAATGCTTAATTATATTCGATACATTATGTTAAAAAGTGATTGTATGTATCTCTTATATTGAATGTTATTTTTCTAATTGTTTTTCATCAAAATTGAACATTTGTTCGACAGTGAAAGTGGAAAATATGACATGAGCTTTCTCTTTACTTTCATTGTTATGATGGAAATGAGTAAAATGATAGTAACGTAAAGGATCACATCCTATTTCTCCTTTTAAATGTGTCATTAAAACTTGTATGCATTTAAATATTAAAATATATAATTATATTGTTTTGGGTTAGCAATAAATTAACAAGAGAAATATAATTGTGTGTGAGGCAAGTACCTTTAGTATTGTTTTTGGAAAGTAGCTCAGTCAGTATGAAAAATTAAAAGTGATATTTTTTTTAAATATGAAATTAAAATGCCATGTGTTTTAAATCCTGTAAACTTTATTTTCAACAGTACAAATTGGTTCATAACTAAAAAGCGTGAAATAGTGCCATTTTTAATTACTGCTATATTTTCAAATGTTGGGATATTTGAAGATGTGTTAATGTTTGTGTTTGAAAAAAACAAAAAACACTTTATGTAATATGTTAATAAGGTAATTAGTTTAATTTTGATGCAATAAATTAAAATCGTCTTTATTGTTGATGTTGAGATGTTTTGTTAATCGTTTTTGCATACAGTTTCCAGGTTTTGTTTCATGTTTGTTAGTTTTTTATTGTAGTTTGTGCGGTTCTCATTAGTTTTAAATGCTGCTTTTGTTTCACTGTTTTGGTTTTGTTTGTTTTTTAATAATATAACTATTGTCAATATTTGGCAGTTCATATTATTTGGACCAAAGGCTATTATATTGTATGTATGGCTTCTTCCTGACACTTTTCAGTTGTATAATTATACTTCTGTTGATACTTTATGTAAATAAAAGGATTAAAAAATATTCTTTATATCAAATATATTAAGTTTTAATGTTTAGTGATGTAATTTTGATGATATATATATAGACACACATATAAATTTATTAGAATTCTATTTCTGTATGTAACAGAAGAAGTCACATTATGTCTAGTGTAGAAACATACATGAATAAATTGCCATTATCTAGTTTTTACTTGTTCTTTAATGTTTGCTCAATATATTGTGCTTACTGTTGCATATCCAATAATGCCTTAATATTCGAAATCTGATAATCTAGTCGTAATTCCAATGAGAAACACTTTTTTTTAAATTCAAAAAGAAAAAATATATAAAAAAAAAGTCTTTCTCTTACTGTGTTCCAGGACACGTTGACGAACTATCAGAAGAAAATACATTTGTTGCCACTAAAGTGTAAGGAAAATATAATTATGTAACTGACATTTGTTCCATTTTAAATAAAAAAGGAAATACATCTGTTGCCACAAAGTAGTAGTTAACCAGGTTTTTTTATGTACTCGGACGTTGATACAAATGAGAAGATGCCGAAAAAGGCAAATTACTCAAAAGCTCGTGAGGAAATTAAGGTGTACCTCCAGAACCTTGTTGACACTCAGAACACATTTCCATACGCGTATGAGAAATCAAAGTTTGATCTTGATGAATGTGATGTAATAAATTTTCCTTACATTCATCAAGATTGAACTTTGATTTCGCATACACATATGGAAATATGTTCTGTGTATCAACAAGGTTCTGGAGGGTACACCTTAATTTCCTCACGAGCTTTTGAGTAATTTGCCTTTTTCGGCATCTTCTCATTTGTATCAATGTCCGAGTACATAAAAAAAACTGGTTATCTACTATTTTCCCTTTCTTGTGTGTTCCAAAAAAGAAAAAATACGTTGACACACAATCGAATTAATTACTTTCATCACCTTTGCAGGCTAGTAGGGAAACCCTTTTATCTTGACCCAAACAATCCAATAAAAGTTTTCATAGACATCGTTGAAATCATCATGTGAATTAAGTGTGCGGATGATCTCATTTTTACATTCATTGATCAGGACTTTTGCTTTGTCATTCGATTCTGAGGGTCATATACCAAAAAGCAATTGTGTGGAATCCATTTCATATCTGTTAAAGGCCTCAGTCGTTTTTTAACAATGAGCTTCAACTTGATTTTTTAATATGGAAAGGTCCATAACATTGACGACATCTCTCTGTACATCGTCACTCTCTTTCCACATTGTAAACAGTTCATTTTCCATTAAAATTTTCTCTATGACATAGAGCAAGATACTTTGTAACTTTTTCATTTTCTCTGTAACTTCTGTTTCATCGGCAGATCGCAGGTAGTGTTCAGAACATTGGTCATCCAAGAAGCGAGCCTTGGCTTTGAAACATTGTGTATGATACACACAGGTGGAACATGCACACTTTGCCATGTTGATGGTTTTTTGAGGTGACAAAGGAACTGTCTCATTCGTATCCAGGGTTTTGCATTTTCAGCCTCGCTGCTTTGGCAATGGCATGCTAGTAAAGGATCATTAGCAACCATTGTAGAGGCCTTTCGTTCCTCTCAATGCTGTCGATGAAAACTTTCATTGAATTATTTGGGCCAAGATAAAAGGGTTTTGCTACTGGACCACAAAAAATGAATTTAAAAAATGAAAGTAATTGATTCGATTGTTAACTTTTTAAACTCACGACAAGGAGTAAAGTAGCAGTTAACTAGTATTTTGTGTCCTTGAACATTGATATAAATGAGAAGATGCCAAAAAAAGCAAATTACTCAGAAGCTTGTGAGAAAATTAAGGTGTACCTCAAGAACCTTGTTGATGCCCTGAAAACGATTCCATATTCATGAGAAATCATAGTTCGATCCTGTAGGACGTAATCTAATATTCCTTACATTTTAGTGGCAACAGATGTATTTCTTTTTTATTTAGAGTGGAACAGTTGTCAGTTATGTAATTATATTTTCCTTACATTTTAGTGGCAACAGGTGTGATTTCCTTTTTATGTAGAAAGGAACAAATATTAATTATGTAATTATATTTTCCGTATATTGGGGTGGTAACAAATGTATTTTCTTTTGATAATTCAACAGTGTGCCCTGGAATACCATAAGGGAAAGACATTCCTTTTTGATGATGTAGGGTTTTTCATCTCATTTTTGTTTAGAATTTCAATAAAAGATGTTTCTCATTGCAATTAGGACTAGCTTATTGAATTCCAGATTTCAAGGCATTGCCAGATATGCAACACTTAACTATGTGCCTTCGTCTAATATTTGCCTCTTCAGGATTATCCTTTCCATTTCCAAACATTAATTCTAAACTATCCAGCATTTTCTGTAAAAATTGTTTTTATCACAATTCAAATTAAACACCACTCTCTCTCTCTTTCATTAAAAAAAGTACTATCACATATAATATTTGTAGTTATAGATTTAGTTACATATTTTGAGCTTGCTTTTTTTTTAAGTGTGTTCTCCTTTTTGCTATAAACTTATTTCAAGATATTTGATTATAAGCGTTTTTGGGAGTATGGTCATTTATTGTACAATGTACAGAAACTAAAGTATGTGTCATAGGTGAATATTCTTTTTCACATTTTTTCATAACTGTTTTTGTAAGCAAAACGTTAAAACTATTTATTAGTTTTATTGCTGAAATTTACAAACATATACACATTCCCTGAGTTATGGAAGATGGTTTAATTTATATGTTAAGTATATTTGTTAAAATATTAGCAAGTACTATGTGTGTGAGAGAGAGCTATATACATACATATATATTGGTAACAGTTGATAAAGCATGGCTTCATGATGTGTGCCTTTGTCATTCTCAAATCTGTCATTTGTGACTAATGTGTAAATGTTGGTGTGTCCAATCTGTGAGAAAAAAGTATAATTTTTGTAGTTTTTCTTTTAATCAGATTCATTTAAATTTGACTAGTTCATTAAATGGTGCTTTTTTGAATATTTGTCGAAAGTTTGTGGTTAAGAAAGCTTTAAATTTGTTTGTTTATTTAAAAATGTGATTGTTAAAATACTCTAAAAAGCATCTCTATTTTCAGTTTTTGAAAATATAACGTAGAATGTATATTTGTGTCTGCCTTAAGCAAAGCTAAAAAATATTTGCTTAGTGGTTTAAATCTTATATTGCTATTTGTAGCACTACATCTTGTTCAGATGTATGACCATTGTAATAATGAAATAGTTTTTTTAGGGTTGTTATATTATTTAGAAGTCAGGGGAGGGGGGACTTCACTGACAACCTTTCTTTTCAAACTAATTTTTTTATTGCTTCCTTCATACATAAATTACATTATGTAATCAAAAAATTTAATTTTAGCGCTAATAATCTTTTCGTATTATGTGCTACATAAATTTATTATTCTGCATTAACCTTTCACATGATTCTTTATTAATTTTTTATGACCCCTGATGTCTGTTTACTTTAATTAAATGTGGAAATAGGGATCATTAAAATATTTTCTTATCATTTTCCAATTCATATGAGAAAAGGTAGAACTATTACATATTGGCTACTGAAAACTATTCAGTAAGTTACGTTAAAAACAGATATTTATATAGATTATTTAACTATTTTATTTTTCAACATCATGAAATAATTCTATTTATTCATTGTAAGATTTCAAGATGATTTTTTTTTTATGTTGTATTGTGTCTAGTCTTTAGTTGAAATATCTAGTCGACTTTTGCTTAACTGGTTTATTTGCGTATTTTAAATGTCCCATTTCTATTAAATTCTAAATTTTTTTCTCTAATTGATTTTTTAATAAAGAGAATACCGTGTGTAGTAATTTTAGTTTTACTTTAAAAATTTCAAGCTAATTTTCTTTGGTATATTTTTTATGGCAGGGTTATTATGTTTGTAGGTCTTATCTCTATATCTTGTTTTACAATTTTGTCATTGTTGAAATGCTAAATGACTATTGCTAATTTGTTAAATGTAAGTTGTGTCTGGTGAAATAAGCAAATAACTTTAGTTTGTTTCAGTATGTACATAGTGTGATTTCTGTGTGTGAAAATGTTTTGAATGTCCCCTTGTACGATTGAGGTTGTTTAGTTTGTCCTGTATAAGCTTAAGGGATTTTTTTTCTTTTCAGCTAAGTAGCAATGCCTTTTGTTCTATTTTGATTTCAACCTTAAAAGACAGCATCTTAATACGTTATTGTTATTTTGTTTACAGATTTATATAAGACTCGTTACTGCTTATATATTCTTAAAAACTTGATATATGTATTTAAAAAATAAAATTGTTTAAAAAATCGTTGAGAGAAAATGTCTTGTCCATAATTTTATTTTCTGGGTTATACAATTATTTCTAGTAATACGTTCTCTTTCTGAAACTGCTTTTTAACCCTCTGACTGCTCAATTTTTTTTTTTTTTTATAACAATCGCTTCAAAAACTGCATATTTCTTTTTATTACATATTTCAAATCTACATGTAATTGAGAGTTAAAATATGTAGCACATTTTTGTAACCAAAGATGATGAGAGATGAAAGATGGAAAAATTTCATACCCGCGAAAGTCGAGGGATTGAGCAAATTTTGTTACATTCATGTTGCCCGTGAAAATCGAGGGATAAGCAGTCAGAGGGTTAAGAAAAGAAACCAGATACAAATAATTTGAGTAACATAACTGAAGTGGAACCCAGGTTATGCAAAATATAGGGGATGGGTCTCAATTTTGGATAAGTGAATTTTTGAATAATTTGAAATTTTAATTTTCAATTATCAGAATCCTACTGTAGTTAATAAAAAAATAAGTTAACTTTTTATTAAAATACATAATTTTAAACTGTTGCACACACATGTTTTATATACCCTGTTTTCCATTTAACTTGACAAACCGAAATACCTCGAACTATTCACTAAATTAAAAGAAAAAAAGAAGTATAATCAAATTTGTTTGTCTCCAAGGGGGCTATCTAATGATGCCAAAATTGACCTTCCCCCTCCCCCCAGTGGGTGGAGTGGGGCAACTTTTAAATTTCACCGGATATTGTAAATTTTGAAAGCTTTTCAATCCACTAAATTGCAGCTGCCCCTCCCTCCTTCCCTTTTCAGTGGACAAATTATAACTACTTTTAGTGCTACCGAGGAACAACGATGTGGACATTTTCTGTTCCCATCAGGATGCTGAATTATGGTGAGTCACCTAATCTGTCATTATTGGGGTGTTTCATTTATTTAATTAAATGCTCGAAACGATGTCTGCTAACTTTAAAGCATTTGTTGATCATTGTTCAAATGATTGAACACAATGCAGAAGTGTGTCTACATCAATTTTGCACATGCATTTCTAATACGTTCAATCATGTTTTCCCTCCCACCTTGTTTAGCGCAGATTGACCATTACTGTCCTTGCACTGTAAAATACAACCAATCAAGCATAATGTTTTCCTCAGTTGTTGGCACTTGATAAACTGTTTGCTTTTTGTGGGGTTTTCACAAACAATGTGGCAATGTAAGGTCTGGAGATCTTGCAAGCCAATGCACTGGACCGCCTCTACCGATCTAATGACCATTATTCATGCTATCTAATTCTTCCCATGCTACTATTGCATAATGTGCTTGGCAACCATCGTATTGGAACCACATGTTCTGTCGCAATGTAAAGCGGAAGTCTTCAAGTAATGTCGGGAGTTCCTCTTGCAGAAAAGTTTGATACTTAGCCCCATTCAAAGTACCTTCAATAAAATAGGAACCAATCAGTTTGTCGCCTATGATTCCACACCAATTCTTGACAAACTAAGGATGTTGATACTTAACTTTACATAACCCATGTGGGTTTTCCACACTCCAATAGTTCATATTGTGATGATTAACCTGACCGTGGTTTGTGAAAGTTGACTTGTCAAAGAAAAGTACTCAACGAAAGAAATCGGGGTCTATGAATATTAGTTTTCATGCCCATTCATAAAACACAACTCTATTATGAAAGTCTTCGCCATTAAGTGCCTGATGGATGGACACATAATAGGAATGAAATTTATGTTTTAATGTCCTCCAAACACTATTGCAAGAAATTTCTGATGGGTAAAATATTTCTTGCGTACTCGCATGGGGATTATCAGCCACTCCTGCTAGCACTACAATTTGATTATTCTCTCCAGTTGCAGTTTCTTTAGGAGTCCCTTTTTCTTTGGGCTGTACATTTCCTTCGGTACGAAATTGTTTGACAACTCGAACAAAGAACACTATCATACCCTCTTAGGAAAACACTCAGCGTAAACATTAACAGTGTCGTCAGTGTTCCTTCTATATTCGCCATAAACAAGGATCATTTCAACTTTTTTTTTCTACAGATAACAATACATCAATATTTATGAATATCCCAATTAATGTAGCTGTTTTATTGAGAAAATATCATCATGCGATGTTCTCAGTTGAATAGTTTTCGTGAAAATGATTTAAACAAATGGCTTGTAAGTTTTCAGTCAAGAACAGACCACAGTGAACACCTGATTCCACAGCATTCAAGTAGCCGCATATAAATCATTCGACAGCAATTACATATTTCCCATGTGAAATTTAAAACTTGCCCCCCTCACCTACAAGGGGTCTTATGACCTTTAAACTTTCCAAAAATCGATTTTTCAATCTATTTTTTTACTAATAGTCCAAGTTCTTACGAATAAAACAAGCCACATTAAAAAATTCTACATACAACCGGTGTTGTGATTTAAAACGTGGGGCTATGTTTCCCAACTTTTGGAATTTTAATGCCCGCTTTTGTTTAAAGGGCAGCTTTTAAGAATTGTTTACGGCCTGAAGAAATAGCAGTAGTCTTCTTCTGGTAAATATTTTTAATTATTTAAAAATAAACATTTCGGAGAAGCAGGAAACTTTTCTGATTCCGTTAGAAGGAAACTACTAGTAGCAACTTTAACGGCATTTCCATTTGTTTACATTTTCTGCCTGGCTGTATTTTCTCCTCGTCTTTTCACATCTTCACATCCTCGTTAGATTTGTTAATTTTGAGTGATTTATATTTTGTTTTTATTCCCTATTACTTAACTTTTGTTTCTTGTTATTTTTGGTGGTTTGGTGTTAATGTTTTTTTACCATAAATATTCATTATAGATTCAGGCAAAGCGAACACAAGTTGTTCTGGTAAATGCCCTAAAAACGCCATTATTGTAAAAAAAAAGCATGTAGGGAAAAAAGCTGCAAAAAGTACACCTGATGTCAACCTCAGTGCATCAGGGAGAAAACTGCAGTTAACGATGCCAAATCCAGTGTCCAACTTTGAAGGGTACAGAATAATTAATAAAGATTTAGTTGTTAGCGTACTGAAAAATTGTCTGTCTTACAAGATGTGTGGGGATAACGTGAAAATTAAGGAGAAGTTAGTGAATGGTTTATCTTCAAAATTTATGATCGAGTGTGGTTCTTGCTGAGAAATCAGTTCATTTCGTGACAGTCAAATACTTGATGATCAAGGCAATATTCCTGAAATTAATCGCAGGAGTGTTTATGCCATGCGCTGTGTTGGGTTAGGCAATGCTTCATTTAAAACGTAGCCCTGCGGTGGCGCAGTGTGGTAACGCCTTCTCCAAGTGCGCCGCTAATCCGGGTTCGACTCCCAGCAGTGCAAAAAGAACGCTTACTCAGAGATCTCATAAAAGATCGCACTGCTCACTGTAGTCCGGGGTTTGGTTCCCTAGGCCTTAAGAGGTTCGGATTCCTCGGAAAACTGTAGGTCCCGGCGCAGCATGACCACTGTAGTCTTTGAGCCATAAAACCAAAAAGAAAGATATATATATCATTTAAAACGTTCGGTTATGGATTTGCCACCACCCATTTCAAACAACTCTTATAATGTTGTGGTTAAGCGGTTAAGAATAGCAACCAAGGAAGTTGATCAGGAGTCGATGTGTAAAGCTGTGAGCAATAAGTGGCATCAACGGGCGGCAAAGAACTTTGCGTAAGCAGTGACAGAACATGGAAAACACGAGGATTTTCTTCACTTATCGGAGTATGTAGCATCATTGGTTCTGAAATGGGAAAAGTTATTGATGTAGAGGTCATAAGCTCCTATTGTAAGAGCTGTTCACTGAATAACAAACCAGGCAAAGATTCTGACTGGATGAAAAGACATAAAAGTGATTGCCTAAAAAACTATACTGGAATGGCTGGAAAAATGGAAAGTGATGGCATACAACACATATTTGAACGTTCTCTAAATTTGCATGCTGTGAAATATGTCACATACATAAGCGATGGAGACACAAAAATGTTCTCAAATTTTCAAAATCAAGACCATATAGCCAACAAGACATACAGAAAATTGAATGTGTTGGTCATATCCAGAAAAGAATGGGCACACGGTTAAGAGCACTAAAAGAGAAAAAGAAGGGGATTAAGCTTTGCGACGGAAAAGGTCGACTAACGGATGTAGAGATAAGTGGCATTACCGAGTATTATGGCAATGCAATACAGAAACACAGAGACGACCGTCATGCCATGATAAATGCTATATGGGCCATTTTTTGGCACAAACGGTCTACAGATGATAATCATCGCACTCATTTTGCCTCAAAGATGAAAATACTTGGTGTCGGTATAGAAAAGCGGAAGCTGCAGGAAAGCAACAAAATTTTATACACAAAGCTTCACTCCCTCAGGCAGTCATGGATTTTATAAAGCCCATCTTCAAGGACTTGGCTTCCCCTGAATTGTTGAAGAGATGTCTAGGCAGTAAAACCCAAAATCCAAATAAATGCTACAATTCACTTTTGTGGAAATATTGCCCAAAAAGTTCTAGCTGTGGGCGGCTTCCAGCTGAAGTAGCTGCATATGAAGCAGTAGTAATATTCAATGATGGATCACGAGAACGTTTAAACATAATGTCTGACCTGAACTTGATTCCTCAGAAATTTGTTATTGCAAGTGCTGTAAAAACTGATGAACTTTGCGTGAAGTACGTCGAAAAACGAGACTCTGAGTGCAGTTCAGAAGCAAGGGAGGAGCGGAAACGCATAAAATTAAAATCTTTTTCCGCTGCAAAGCAAAACGAAGGTGTCACCTATGCTGCTGGAAATTTTTAAATGATTAATATGTGTGCAAGGTATACTATATATAAAAGGTATTTTTACAATGTTTAATTAAATCAGTTTTCAACTTCAATCGCGAATATCTCCCAAACTCATTTTTTGCATGCTGTGCACATGATAATTTAAAAACTGTTCATTGAAACTCTATGGAACTTCACATAATTGTGTATAAGGTCACTATACTTATAACGTTACGAATTGATATTTAGTATATGTGTATATATTTTTCTTAATTTAAAAGTCTGTTAAAAATTTCACGCTTAAGAACGAATAACATATATATACATAGATGG
>QLNU02015360.1:268854-316065 GCA_006491805.2 Dysdera silvatica | reverse complement strand
AATAAATAAATAAATAAATAAATAAATAAATAAATAAATAATACATATCCAAGAGGAAATTTTCAAATTTTATATTTGCTTGTTGTGAAAACGAAAATAAAAAATGTCTTCACGGGAAATGGTTTCACAACTTCAGAGTCATTCACGGCTTATGTTCAACGTTTGAAGGTGTCGTTTACGTTGATTTTGTTCTTTGACAGGATAGTCATGATTTTGGGCCAAAGTATGCATTGCTTCTCTCTGTTTTTGTAACGATCAAATATAAAAAGCAAAAAATTCATTTTACGTTTATTTTATTTATTTTTTGGTATATTTCTTCATATACTTTCTGTTGCACAGCGCCATTTACCCCTCCCTCTACCGGTGGGCTTTTATGTGGAATACTCCCCATTCCTTAACTAGTATATGTAGAAAAAATATAAATGAATTTGAATGCTATTTATATATACATATACCAAAACTCTCAAAATTGGTAAAGGTATGAGGCAGGAAGATATCATTTCTTCAAAACTTTTTACTTCAGTTTTATAGATAATTTTTCAGCTGATAAGTTGGGATAATAAGGGAATAAAAATAAATGGTGAATATTTAAATCATCTGCGCTTTGCTGATGATATTATTATTTTTTTCAACGGACCCATCAAACTCCAAGACACAGTGCGAGAGTTCTCAAATAAAAGTAGAGAAGCTGGACTCAAGATGAACCTACAAAAAATTAACTTGATATTTAATAATTTCGTAGAGAACATACAAATACAAGTTGACAACACTGAGCTAGAAATTGCTGATTCATATATTTACCTTGGACAACTGATTTCAATGGAAGGCAACATTATGAAAGAACTCAACAGACGTATTAAATGAGAGAAATATGAGCGATACACTGCGCAAAATAATATTTAAAAACAAATTACACACAAACGCAGTTTAATTTGAGCAGGAGATACATTTTACAATTGTTTCGGTGGAAAATCAAGCGTCCACCGTCTCCAGCTCAAATTAAACTGTGTTTGTATGTAATTTGTTTTTAAAAAGACGTATTAAACTTGGCTATAATGCATTTGGAAGAAACGGTTTTATCCTGAAGGGAAAATTACCTTTGTGTCTAAAAAGAAAAGTCGTCAAGCAGTGTGTATTGTCAATCCTCTCTTATGGATCAGAGACATGGAGTCTAAGAATCTAAGTCCATGCATCCATCCATCTATCCATCCATCCTTATCTACCCACTTTAATTCCTTCAAGCTTTGTTCGTAAATTACTAAAAGGATTATTTTGAGCAGGATTCCAAAAAAAAAAAAAATTGGTTTATCTACGATTATGTAGATCCCATTGATGTATGTTTTGCCACATTCGTCTTTTCGGTTTGCAACCGTTTCACGATGGCGTCTTCTAGCTAATTTTGATTCTTTAGCCGACAATGCCAATTTTCAAAGAACAAAATATCCCAGATTTATTAAAGCTGACTCGTGTATAGGGGTTCAAGAAGAGGGATGTGATCAAAAATGGATGAGTTTTGATGAAAATAAACTTCTTTCTCATGGGGAATTTTATTTTAATGCTAATAGTGTTGTTAAAATGGGAGTGTTTAACCACTAAAACCTTTCTCTTATGCACGATCTTGTATTAAAGCAGGGGTCTTTAACTCGCAGGCCACTTGCGGCCCGCCGGCTTATGAAACAGATGGTTGTAGACAAAAACAACCATAACCAATAAATAAAAAAATAAAAAATAAAAATAACGTTCCCCCTGCACCCATTAAGACTTGAATCGATGCATTTTATTCTGTTGTCATTTTCACACTTCGTAATAAATATCTTAAAACGTTAAAGAACTAAAGTAATACGCGGTCTTCCCTCAGTCGTGTTTTACTTTAGTTTTCTAGCGTATATGGTCATTAGCGTAAGTTTTATTGATTTGCAGTGGCAGTGATTTAAAACAAAATCAACTTAGGATTCATTAAATTCTATCCTAAATATGTCGATAAGAACATCTTTTCAACCGACTGCGTGCTCTGAAGATGTTATTATTCGGGAGCACTTATATTTGCGTATAGACGTACGCAGAAATTTCACGAGGGGGTTACAGGCTTACAATGGGATATTACAGAGCTACAACCCCACATAGTTATAAGAATATATACAAAATTTCCTTGCAATAGGGGTCACAACCCCTATATACTCCTGCGTACACCACTGCGTCCGCAAACTACTCTTTTCTTCAAAAATGAAGTTGGTGAAACTAAAATTAGGACCAGAATAACTGAGGTTCACCTTGAAAACACTCAGAGTTGCTTCATCAAAAATAAGACCAGCTATTCATAGACTTTTTGAAAATAAGCAGTGCCAAAAATCTCACTAAAAGGTTTGGGTTTAGCTTTATATGTTAGTAACTAAAATTATTGAAATTGTTTTGCTTTCATACGTATCTTACATTATAATGCTGTAGAGGTGGTGGTGGTGGTAATATGGACCCTGTAGGTATCATGGATCCCCTCGGTTCCTCGGCCGGAACGAGGAACACTCTAATGGTTGACGGGTAAACCAACTCTAATTACACTGCCTTAAATAAGAGATTGACATTGCTGTGATTTATCGAAGGAGCATTCGTGTTGTGAGAGATAGCAGTTTCACCCTATTCGCGAACGTTTAGCAAAGTAAGTGATATGCAAGTTTTATGGATATTTATGTTGTACAATGCGTAGATTTCGATGTTATACCTGGAACTACACTAGTTAGACGATAATGTGTCGAAATCAGACTTCAAGTTTTTGGTTAGGTTTGTGAGTAGTGATGTGATAATAATTTCAACATGGTGTTGCTGGTCATATGGATCCCTAAAGTGCACGCAATACTGACCCCTTGTAACCGACGTATTTTTCCAGACTTGGACTGCATTGCAGCGCGTGATGACCAAAATCGAGCTGAAAATGGACAGTCCCCCTCTACTTCACTCCAACAAACTCTTCTGCAAGAGGACCAACCTGGTATGCGGAACGCCAATTATCTCTTAAGTGACTCAGCTGTTACTGATGACTGCCATGGGGAACTATAGGTCATGTGTATGATGTGTCAATTATGGGCACATGGTGAATGTGCCAGAGCCGAGAAAGAAATTTATATTTGGAACTTTTGTAAATAATTTATACTTTTTCAACAATAAAGTTCATTTTTGACAAATAAACTGTGACTATTTCATGGGGGTCCATAATACTCGCACTTTAAAAACAAACAAACAAGTGATTTCTCTTTTTTTGGTAATCGTATTATGGGGAGGTTACTGTATATATTCTAAAAATTATTACTCCTGTTGTGGCCATAGCTGATTAGCATATGCGACCAACAATTCCCAAAACGAGTGAAATTAGCTTAAAATGTATATTACAAAAAACAAAGTGGGGGTCCATATTACCTTTTTTTCCTCTATATGTATATTCAGTTCCAGGGGCAGATCCAAAATATATTTTTGGGTGAGCGCGCAAAACTAATATAGAGACCTAAAAAACGGCAACAAAGACAGATCCAGAGGGGCGCAGGGGACAGGGGCGTAGCGTGGGTCGTCAGCGTCCGAGGCAAGTTAAGTATTACGGCCGCTAAAACCTGTTAGTACTCCCTTTCACCAATCCAGTATTGAAATTTTGCGCCCCCCCCCCACGCTATGCCACTGGCAGGGATGTCCCCCTTGGATTTGTTCAGTCCTAGTATTGATGGTACACTAGTGCGGTCCGTGGGCCAACAAGAGTAAGCAAAGAGACAGAAGATTTTTGTCACTGGAATAGCTTTTATTATTAAAACAAATAATAACAACGTTTCGGGAGCTACCTGCTCCCTTTATCGAGTGAAGAAGGCTGGAAAAGGATAATAATAATATTGCCATAAATCAATCTAAATCTCTTCCATAGCCTTGCAAGATTTTTACAAATAAACGCTCTGGATAATATTTTTTTTTTTCACCATCAACTGTCTGCCCATTTTCCATTTCCTCCATATCCTTATTACCTCGCTACTTAAAAATCAGCAGCATTTTACAATTTTTTGCCATTCATTTTGTATTCCGCATTTATTGTTCTACTGATCGTCTTTCCCTTTTCAGCCTTCCTTACTCGATAAAGGGAGCAGGCAGCACGCTTAATCGTTATTATTTATTTTAATAATAAAAACTACCCCAGTGACAAAAATCTTCTGCATCTATGGAACTTCCTGGTGAATCGTTATTTCTTTTTCTTACGAATAAGCAAAATTGGATTTGGGCTGAAAAAGGTTGAAGATCTCTGTACTAAAGTAATGGCTCTCAAACTTTCCTTTCTGCGGAACCCTTTTCTTACCACATGAGTAGCCACGGAACCCCTCTGTAAACATTATTTAAGGGGAAACCTAAAGGGTTATTATTTACCATTGATTCCATGCAAACATAAAAGTAAGCAATAAATTGGTATAAAAAGGCAAGTAATATTTTTCTATTGTTGCGGATATTGCTCATGGTTAGTTAACTTTATCTGAGAGAAGTTGTCGGGGGGGGGGGTATTACAGAATTGGCAGGTTTTCTTGAAAATTTCGGTACTGTTTTACAAATTGCTTGCTGAACCCCTGGAGATTTGTTGTATAATATAGTGTGAGAAACAATGCATTAAAGTAAGCTGTTAACTTCTATTTTTATTCATTAACGGATTAAGGACGGTGCGACTGACTCCAATACAAGGAATGGGCGACAAAATGGCCTAACGACTATTAGGAAATAACGAGATGGATGAGCTTATTTGACTACAGAGGACATTCCAGATTATTGAAATATAATGTGTTAATCTTTATTGAAACAACCTAATTTTTGACTGATCAGGAAAAGAACTTGTGATTTAGTTATATGTTATTTTTTCTAAGGAAATTTTAATTATTATTGTGACTTTCCTGTTTTGTAATAATATTCAGTAGCGAATTGGGTAGATCCTTAGAAAAAAACAAAACAAAAAAAAACTGCTCACAAAAGGAATTATTTTGAAAATAATTAATATTCATTGGGGGGCGGGTCAAATTTTGGGCTTGCACTGGACGCCATGTGACCTAAACCTAAATTTTTCTCTGTCTAACTCCTGTTTATAGGCTTAGAGTTACATAGGCTTGAGACCCCCTCCCGCCCCCAATAATTTTGAAAACTCTACGTTGTTGCTCCTATTCTTATTATCTAAAAAAATTATAGGTATATTAATGTTGTGAATTATTTTTTAACAGATAATAGCTCTTCTAGTTGGAAGAAACCGAAATTTGCAGAAGAAAATATTCGAACTTTCAGTAAAATTGCCTGTTATACAATAATTTTTGCCACCCACGTATATATTATAGCTCAAACTAGAGCTTTTTTCTTTTTGGAGAAAAAGAGACGCTTTCCCCGTCCTGGATTCGAACCAGGGTCCCTCCGTTTAGCCCGCGGTGTCTTGACACACAAAATTGTCTGTGTTCTTTTATTAGTTACGGGCTGCTTACGAATTTCACCCGTAAACCTCTATTAAAGAAAAAGAAAGACAAGAAATAATGAAAAATTCTCCTTTATATACTTGTGTCTTTTTTCTATCTCACTTTACTCATTTATTTTCATTATTATTTAAGCAATACCGATTTGCTTAAACAATTGTTTTCCTAGCCTGAAGCTTTTATTTCTCCCTCTAATTCTTTAAAACTTTTGCACCTTTACATTAATCCATTTCCGTTTTAACATTGTTTTCCAATTCACCTGAAGTTCTGACAACCTATAAAGGTAATTTTGGCATATGGCTTGTGTAAAATGGAGAAACCTTGTCCAGGATATTAGGGCGGCAACCATCTTCCTCCCGCTGAATTCGGTTGGCTGGAAAGGTTGGATTAATTGACCAATCCGATGAAAGGGAGGGTTTTCCAAAAATCGAAGACCAAAATGGCGGAACTATGGCCGTTTTCATGGTCATCTAGAGGAAGCAGACACCTCATCATCAAAGAAGAAATGATAATGACGATCATAAAAGAAATGAGGCCGTCAAAATGTCATTTGCTCGCTTTTCCCCCTATCATTTACGTTTATTATTGTTCGCTTCGCAATTCCGTTTTTTTCCTAAGTAGTTTAATGGAGAATTCTGGGAAAGAAAAGGTACCAAAACGGGGGAAAAAGAAGAAAAAAGCGCCACCTATTGTTTTTTATTATTTTGGATAATTAGATTGATTTTTTTTATTTCGCATCATTTTGATTAAAAGCGGTTTTGATAAAACGACAGCGGGAAAGACTTTGCTGGATCCTTACCCCGAAGGAAGGAATACCGATTGAACTGTGTGAGTGCTTTTCGCATAAAAATATATGAGACAGTGACGTATGAAGGGTGGGGGGCGCAGTCGCCTATTGGAAATCAAACATGTTACACACGGAAAAATAACAACGTTTTTTAGCGTAGTTGTAAGTTTAAAAGATGGTTCGACGCACGTTTCGAGAGAACAAGGTCTCTCCTCGTCTGGAACTAGCGTGCAATAAACAACATTGGAGTGTTGCCAACTCGATGTGGTTAATACGTTGTCGGTAGCGGTTAGTGCTTTTTTTCAGGAGTACAACTACGCCAAAAAACGTTGTTATTTTTCCATTATTGTTATATTTGCGTAGTGTTCGTCACTTTTCCAGTCTTCAAAACATGTTATTTTCCCTAAGGAATCATTAGATATTCTTCTTTAAAGCCACTTGACCCCCCCCCCCACCATGAGTTTTTAATCGCTACGCTACCGATAAGAGATAGAAAAGAAACGAATGTTTTCATATTTAAAATTCAATTTTAAAGTAATAGTTTTAGACTATTTATTTAGTATTTCGAGGAAATATTACCGACTATTAGAAACAAAGTTACTGACCATACAGCTATAGAAGTTGAGATGTCGTTTTCCAGTGTAACAAGCAGTGTCATCTTCTTGATCGTAGCTACTTTTCATGACTCCCTTGTTGAAAAGGTAGACTATATTAAACCTGTTATTTTAATTCGTAAAATTGAGATGTACAATGTGTCCATAAAATATTCACACCATTTTTGGCCTTAATAAATTAATTATCATGGAGACTATTTTCTGCAATTAATAGCAGTACTTAATATAGTATTTTAATTATAATAGTCTATTTAGTCAGTTAATACTTAATGAAATCATAATTAAGTAATTTTCTATCTAAGTCCTATTTCTAGAACGCAGAAATAGCCAGTGCTGCATTTCCCAATAGGCTATAGCTTACTAGGCTATAGACTAGGGCGGCAAAATTTTGTGTATTGAGTCTGATATAACAAAATCAATACCATACGATGATATAATCAGATGTTTTGCCGAGAAGAAAGCTAGATCAAGGGCGGATCCAGCGAGGGGCGGAGGGGGAGAAAGCCCATTTCCTGTTGTTCAGTGTCAAATAGGAAAAACTGGGTTAATTAGAAAAACTAAAAATTTTCGTGGGGAGGGTCCCCGGAACTGCCGCCCCCTTCGTAATGAAATCCTGAATCCGCCCTTGAGCTGGACGTCATGCTTTCCATTTAAATACCAGTGTTCGATAGGCTTTTATCTTTTTGCTAAAATTAAAATTTATTTCAATAAAATTGAATTTGATTTATTATATACCAAGAAGAGATAATACTTCAATATAAGTTAATATTGTTTAATGTTTATGTTTCAATTTATGAGTTTGTTTTTCAACATATTTAATAATGGAAAGTTTTTGGGTGTAGGCCATATTGAACGTAACAATTTTTATGTTTCCTACCACTGGCTGGGGGAGGAAGGGGGAGTTGCTAAGGGATGGCAAAAAAAAAAAAAAGGCATTGGGGCGGCAAAATGGTAAATCCGCCCATGAGAACAGCAGTGCTAAAACGCAGAACAGCAGTTGATATCGTCTCATACATCATCAAGAGGGCTATTATGCGCAATGCAAGTTAAGATCTCTTCAAAAAATATTTTGAGCTGTGTGATTGATCACCACAAATCGTTTTGAGACAACTACTATAACAACGAATTTATGTTTAGATTCATAACAGGGGATTAATTATGGACAATCCTGTAAGATTGTTTGTTTGTTTTTTGGTTTTACGGCTCAAAGACTACAGTGGTCATGCTGCGCCGGGACCTACTGTTTTCCGAGGAATCCGAACCTCTTAAGGCCTGGGGAACCAAACCCCGGACTACAGTGAGCAGTGCGATCTTTTATGAGATCTCTGAGTAAGCGTTCTTTTTGCACTGCTGGGAGTCGAACCCGGATTAGCCGCGCAATAGGAGAACGCGTTACCACACTGCGCCACCGCAGGGCCTCAATCCTGTAAGAAAACTCGAATATTGTTGCTGGACGTAATTCAATGTTTTTTCTAGTTAGTGAACTTCACTTTTGGGTGAAATACGGATTCTGGAAAACGTGAACTCGTTTTGTTAAAGACAATAATTGCCTTAATGCTAAAATATATATTGTCATGGCATAAAAATGAGCCCTCACGTCGACGCAATTTATTTTTACACTAACAGTAGAGCAAGTGTTCAAGATAGGAATGATTAAAGAGCATGGCTATGAAGTGGAATAATGGTATTGTTCATTCACTTTTCCCCTTTTCTCACTTTTTTTAAGCAGTACGGTGGCGTGGTTCTCACTGTAGTCCAGGGTTTGGTTCCCTAAGCCTTAAGAGGTTCAGATTCCTCGGAAAACAGTAGGTCCCGACACAGCATGACCATTGTAGTCCTTGAGCCATAAAACCATAAACAAACAAACAATAGTGGCGTAGTTGTAACGCAGTCTCCTTTCCTGCCAATTTTTAATCCTGCTTCGATTTCAGTAGTACTGTAAAATGCGCGATGTTTTCTCTTCCCACCGTAATACGGGGGTTGGTTCCCAAAGTAACAGAGGTTTGGATTCCTCGAAAAACTAAGTCTCGAGGCAGCACGACTTTGGAAGTCCTTGTGCCATGAAAATGCAAACGAACAGCATTTTTGTAATTATCTTTAATTGCGAATTAGGAAAAATGGGAGACTTACAAATCAATATATTAAGAATACCCTTGTCATTAGTATACTTAGACAGTTCATAACGGGGGTGGGGGTTACAAGATTATAAGGAGGGTTATAGAGCTACAACTTATATATATATAAATTATATTGTAATGGGGGTTACGGCCCCTATCAACGTCCCACCCGCCCCTATGCATGCCAGTGGCCCTTGGGTTTAAATCCAGGAAGTGGAAACATTGTTAGCCTGTGTACTTTTCTACTGAAGAATTTCAAATATAGGACTCCTACAGTAGGGAGATGTGGTATCGATCGATTGCTCATATAGGGTATCGAAATAAAAATGTGTCGATATTTTACTCATATTGGGTATCGAAAGAGAAGTATCAAAACGAAAGTATCGATACCGCTTAGAATAGAAATGATCAATATTACGATCCCACTCTATTAATAAGTAGTATATATATATATGTAATGACGTTTGTTGGGTGTGTAATATAAAAGGTAATATTTATTATTAAATGTAATGTCTTTTAGTCTCTTTTAAATTACATATTAATAATATAAAACAAACATATTGACTGCTATAATAAGTAATCTTATATTGTAATTTTTGTCTTTTTATATTGAATTGTTTATTCAAATTCCATGTTAAGGCTTTTGACTTTCTCCATTTAATTCTTTATTTATGGTTTTTCTGTATGACAAAGATTTAGATGACATTCGACCTCATGTTGTTTAAAGCGTGTTTGTTGTAATTGTAGCCACGCTGTTAGTTATGCGGCATTTCAAGCATTAAATATCGTTGATCTTGATCTGGAAGACAATGATTTTGGTATGAGCTTAAATCTATAGGAAAAAAGCTAGTGGGGTTTTGATCTGGTGACCGAGAGGGCTAAGCAAATGATTCGCCTCTGTCGAGCCATCTCCTGGGAATAACGTGATTTGGGAAGTTCTTAACAATGAGAGTGAGATATGATGTTTTTCAATATGAACGAAGCGTGCAAATTTTTTTTAAAGATACCTTCTGCGATGGAGCTAACCAGAAGTGTACATAATAAATGCTCTTTCCGATTGTGATTAATAATAATAATAATAATTAACAGTATGTAATCTTATTATTACGATACCTTTCATCTGGCGATACGATCTTGTTTTCTTGTGTCACTGCAAGTTCCCAGTTGTTATGGTCTTGTTTCAGTATATGCATCATATGAAGAACGGAAATTTCTGCTTAGGCTCGATTGCATGTTTTATTTTTGATGAGTCGCGACTCATCCCTTCGCTTTGAAATCTCCATTGTGTTGAAGCCGATTAATCATCTCACTGAAGTTGCGTATTGTTTCATTATTTACATGACTTCATGCATGTATTTATATCCCCTTTCATCCAATTGGAGATGAATTTTTGCATGCTTTAAATATTTTTTTTGCATAATACATCTGTAGATTTAAACTAAAATATAATTCAGTAGTTGGTTTTTGATGTGAGTTTCTGTTGCTTCAATTTGCAGTGATTGTGTAATGCGTTCTTGTACTTGTACAACAGATTTTTAAAATTTTAAATATTTCAAATTTTGATTTCTATTTAATGCATGAACTAAGCACGAATTTAATGGCTATCAAGCATAGGGCCCGATCAAACCAAAGTGAGGCCCAGGGCCTAATATTATTTGAGGCCCTCTCCACGCACTCGCAACAAAATTATTCACTAAATAAGTAACAAATGCAAAAAGTTGTTATATGTATTATCTGCATAATCAATATTTTAAAGCCATTTTCAACGACGCCAAAGTTAAAATTAAGAAAAATTGTGTTATTAATAAATTACTAAGTTATAATTAAAAAACTAGGTTTCGACCTGACATTTTAAACTTTCTATTCAATTATCAAAAAATATAAAATTTGGGGGCCCCAGCCCCGGAGGTCTGTGCGTTAATCAGGCCCTAATCAAGTAGCTCTCCGTGGTAATGCCATACAAACGTTGCGGCTTAGCAATTCAAAAGTTATGGGGGTTCAAGTAAGCCTTAAAGTAGATCATGTGATGCTCGGCCTTAGAGAAAATAATATATTTTTATATCCAATTGGGGAACTTCTGCCCCTCTTTACCACGACACTGTACAAATGCGCTCAGGATTCCTATGTTTATTTAATCAGATATGTTTTTGTAATAAAACAACAAAATGGGTTTATGGAGATGTACGTATAACCCATGTTTCGCAATTTTATTTATATATTGCTCGGATCTGCATTTATTCTGAGTGCAAGAAATGTGGGGAGTCAAATTTAATGACTTTGTAAAAATTACGGAACCCAAATGCTATGTTAATTTTATAATCTGGAAATTTTCGATAATGTAAAAGAACAATGGACTTTTTTTTCATTGAATGTCATACATTAGCTTTCATCTAAATAACAGTGATGATAATGATGAAAGTATATATGCGCTAATTTTTTATTTAAAATTAATCTGTTTCTCTAAAAACAAAAAAAGTAGTTTTTTTTTAATTATTTGTGAAAGTAAATTCTATTAAAATATAGTAAAATATAGTGTAATGTGTTTTAATGTTAGTATAATTATTTAAAATTTAGAAAACTCTGATATGTTTTCAGACGATAGCACTAGATCATTATAGCGCTACATAATTAAGTCGAGTGAATATAACTCGCGGAGTGTTGGATCTCATCCTACATGTATTATATTTAATTAAGTAGAAATTCAAAAACTTCTCTTGTTATGTAACACCTCGTTTTACATACTTATTTTACTATCAAAGTGTAAGAATCGATGTCTTTGAATTAATATTTCCTATAAAGACATGATTTTATATGATGGTAAATATGAGAGCTAATACCTTCAAACCAATAGTATGAATAAGCTTGGGTCTTCTTCTCATTTAGGAGAAGAAGAGGATTGATATAAATTGTCTTTATTTTATGATTTTTCATTTTTTAGAATGACCTTCGACAGCCGTTATCTTCACTGTCTTAAGATTTGTTGGAGTTTCTTTTAAGGCATTATTAATAGCCGAGCAGATTAAGGCATCCCGGTTCCTACGAAGGTTCCTCGATTCGACTTCGGGCCAGGACGCTGCCTCTTTTTCTTCTTCACAAACACACGCACACAAGCACACACACACACTTTAGTCTTAACTTATACGTGGGTGTCAAAATTTATTAAATTTTTTCAAAAATATTGCAAAATTTGTCAAAAAATTACAAAAAACATGCACTAGTGGCTTTATGTGTTGGCCATTTGGCAATAGTGGTAACCCTGGGAGGGTAATAATGTCTTACAAAAGGTATTGTTAAAGATAAAAATTGACGCTAAATACAAAAAAACTATGGCTTGCCTTTTAATAATAGCGAGTTCAAAAGACGCATCTTAACTTCTAAAACTGAATAACTACGTATGATAATATTCGATTAGGAAAAATAAACGAAAAATCAGTATGGTAACATTACGCCTTTTATGCTAACGGCAAAATATGTAATTAAAATATAACAGTTTAAATGCCTTGATAAAATTGAATAAAATGAAACTTAATAAAATGAAATATTTTATTTACATTGGAGTTAAAAGTGCTTACAAAATGCTTGCATACAAGAATTAAATAAAATTTTTGTGAAACCTGCATACTTATGAAATAGGGGACGCGTCCTCGAAGTAAGTTTCGTTCGTGCATGTGTCTTATCTTTTTGGCGATATCTGGGCCGTGAATGTATTGTTGCTATCTTCAACTTAAGAGCAAAGTATGTTCAAGATGAGAACTCTCGTCCACACAGTGTTCGGCTTGTGGAACAGTAGCTTCAGAAGGCAATAATTGTACGCCTGGAGTGGCCAGCTCCATCTCCTGACCTTAATCCTATTAAGCGTGTGTGGGTTGCATGGTTGAGGGAGATTAACTTTCCTCAGCCTACCTTCGAAATTCTTCAGGGTGTTATAACAGCTTTGAACGAATATTGGTCTTTGTTACCTATTGAGCTCATAGAAAACATCAATAGCAAGCAAGCCTTGCTGTATCGTCCTGCATTTCTGAATGTGTGGTACAGTTGACGACACTGTCATTGAAATACTTTGCCTATTTCGTCCATTTTATTTTATTTTTAGACACGTTCTTCTATTTACTGATTTTCAGATGAAAAATGTATCTTGTGCAAACGCTTCTATGCTATTTTATAACTAACCATCTGATTCATAATTTCTATAAAATTTTATAAAAATCCACCATGTAGTTATTTATTATGATTTTCCTATTTTTTGTTAATTTATGGAACAATTAATATATAATTCCATAAAAACGAAAATTTTTTCAGTCATCTACCTCTTTTGATGGGCAAACGGTATTCTTTTCGTGGATCCCCACGTATATGATACTAAAAAACAATACTTGGCTTGCAAAAGAGAGTGGATTTGGTATAGAAGAGAAGTCTACATTATTAAAAAAAATATATCTACATTTTTGTACTAAATTGTTGATGCAGGTCAATTGATTAAAAAAAAAATTCTTGAAATGCATGCTAAAGGTTCCTTTGTCCAATATTTCATCACGAGATCGATAATCAAAATGTAGTTTTTGCTAATTATATTTTAATAGGCGACAATATAACATGTTACGGTATGTGTGATTACTTATATTTTATGAACACAAATCTGATTGTAATAAATTTTTATATGAATTTATTTGCATATTTAGATCTATTTTGTATATTTAAAGAAGCAGGGTGTAATTTCACGTACATTAATTAAAATGATATGTCAAAAAACCTATAAATATTCAAGAAACCATACATTGATCTAGTTGAAAACCTGTAAACGGTGCCGGATTTACGTGGACGCCAATGAATTCCAGGCCTGGGGCGCCAGGAAACCTGGGGCCTGGAACTGAATTGGAAACAACAGAATTCTATATTTTTTTAATTTTTCCGGAAATCCCACGGTTAGGCAGTCCACATTTTTTAGGGCTCATTCTATTCTTTCGGCCTAGGGCCTAGAAAAAACTTTAATCCAACACTGCATGTAAGTGATAAATTATACGTTAAAATATTGTTATATATAAATTTATATATAACAACAATGACATTTATATACATCCAAGTGCCAGAAAAGCTGGAAAAGTGCCGTTTTAATTCTCAAAATATACCACCAGATCCGTGCATTAAATCGAATCTTCCATAATTGTATTAAATGTAAAAGCAGATATCTCTTTCCTGCGTCGTTATAGAATTTGCCAATAAAATGACTGCGAACCACGATTTAATCGATTTTGAACGAGATTTGATAATGAAAGAAAGCTGGGTCACTCCGTGTGCAAAATTAACACGAAATTTATGGGATCTCTATGTACAACACACACACACACACACACACACACACACACACACACACACACATATAAATTTCTGAGACATTGTCTTACGATTATATCAAAAGGTATCAGCATTTGTATTTAAAAAGCGCTGTGTATGTGTTTTAGAGATTCTAGAGTGTATTTTACCACCGAAAGTTTCTACATAGATGTCTGTTTGTTTTATTAGAAAGAATAAGTATACTTGTATAATATAAACGTCAACAGAGCTTTTTAGAATAAGGAAGAAGAAGGCCTGTGAAAAGCCGGGGCCAGCAGGAGCATGGCCCCATTTGCCCCATGCTTATGCCCCATTGATTATATATATATGCAAACATTAACATTTTCCTCACAGGCACAGTTAGGAATTTTCCAATAGTGCCATAAGGCCAGGTCATAAGAGAGCCATACGTAAAATTCCTCCTTTCCCACTCAATTCTCCCTCATAAAATTTAAAATACAAACTTTGATATATATATTAATATTACAGTATTTGTAATTAAAAAAGCCATCAGAGGAGCGTCAAATTTATTTGGGTTTATTTTAACATATGTCTAAATTCTCTACCAATCCTGGAAATTATTTTATATTCCTTAGTCCCTGGGTACCCTGTGCCCCTTATGCCTCCATATGCCCATATGACTTATGAAAGTCATTGAAAGGAAAGAAATGATATTATTTAACATTTTGTTCTCAAAACGAAGGGGAAAACCACCCCAGCTTTTCTATATGTGGCCACGCATATCCAATTTAGTGTTTGAAAAAAAGTAAAAGAGCAGAAGAGATGAATTTGAATATTTTTTTGGTATAATTATCTTGAAAGGAATGGAAAATTTTGAAATAAAAATTATATGATGGGATTTTACCGAACCATATGGCTTGTGTTCTGAGAATTCATTTTAAACACGTGGTGATGAGTTTATTGTTCGCCATAGTGACCATGAAAAATGCTTGATGCCAGTTTTATTAAACTTTATAGAACGAGCATAAATGAACAAAAATAAAGAAACGTTAAATTTGAAATTTTACAGTACAAGTACAGTAAAGTCACACACCTAAACTCCCACGTAAATGGAAAAGCATACACAGAAGATAAAAGAGAAAAATACATAGACAAGGTTTGTGTTCAACTGAAAAAAAATGCTCTAGAACTATCGAAAGATTTAAATGCAAGAGAGTAAAAATATTTTAATAGTTCTAATGATGCATGACAATATGGTTTCAACCTTTTTTGCGATATCTAGAGGTTCCACAAAGTAGTTCCTTGTAAATTAAAAAATAAACACGTAAGTTTGATACAAGTAGATGTTCAATAATCAATAAAATCAAACTTAATTACTTTTTATGCATTTTTAGATTAATACAACAATTGTGCCATGTTAATATTTGATTACGTTAAATTATGATATTTGTTGGAACAAAAATATATGTTCAACAACGTGTACATTATAAGAAATCTAAAAAAATGCACATGTTTATTTATACACTGTAATCTAAAGAAAACCCGAGATTGACAAGACGTGAAATTATTGGTTTATTAAATAATAAATTCTATAGATTCAGATAGCAAATAACTAGGCTAACTGTAAGGGCATAATTTTGTTTCTTATGTGTTAATATATTCACAAGTTAGGACATTTGCATTATGAATCTACAAAATATCTTGATAGTAACGTGTATTGCTTGTATTAATTGGAAAAGGAAAGGTAAATTAAGCCTGTTTCCTTTCTTGTTCATTGACACAACAGGAAACACGATCACATGCCAATTTCAGCAATTGCTGATCACTGTTAAGCGACACCCAGTGTTCAAAAGATTCATCACTGTCATTATCACCAAGCATCAAGGTAAAATGTATTGCAACGAACGTATTTTGTTAGCGTGCGTGTTTGTTTTTAGGGATCTGTCTTCAGTTCAAGTGCCCATACGTGTTGAGGCCAACCGGTCCTACCTTTAGATTTTCTGTCTCCAGTAGAACCTGGCATTAAATTGGCCTAAAAAATTAAAAAAAACAAAAAAACAAACAAATTAGAATCTAAATTTATAAAACTTAAAATTTTACATAAAAGCGCACATAATTCAGCACTCCGAATGAAAACAAAACATTGCCGACCAAACGGTACTGTGCATTGTACTCCTTCCATAGTATTCGCGGTGTCGATCTTTATGCTGAACCCTAAAAAGTTCGAAGGCAAGGTTGCTATTACACTTGTTGGAAGCAAATGTCACCTGGCCTAAAAGCACTTTGGAAAACTACTTTCATGCATTCACTTATACGTGCACTTAACTTCACTCACACTTAAATTTCACTCACTTTTAAATGTCACCCACTCTTAAATTTCACTCACACTTAACTTCACTCGCACTTAACTTCACTCGCATTTAACTTCACCTGCACTTAACTTCACTCACACTTAACTTCACTCACTGACAACTTCACCATGTTTGATTTTATTTGTTTACACTGTGGTCGGGAAACTCTTCAAATTGTCCATAAATACATCAAAACACACATTAAAGTTATCCGTTTTAAAGAACATCTTCACTTTAATCACACCTGTAAAAAGGAATTTCTTATCCCTTTCAAACTTAAAGTTAAACCTCTTGTACATTCAGCCTTTGGACATCGCATTGCACATAACACAAGTCTTAAATTTCTTTCTGCTAGAATTTCTCTCTGTCCCCGCGTACTCGCTCAGCTTCAAAATAAAATATCCTTTCTTACTTCCCTTCTAAATACTAAACTTGATTTTCTTACCATGCTCCTAGTTAAATCCGCTACTCGCTCACAAGAATCTAAAATCCAAGAACATATTCGTCTTACTCATTCACGTAAACTTAACAACCTTAGACCTTCTATTTCAAAACAGTCAAAACTTCTTACAAAAAACTGGATACTAAATCTTTCAAATAAAAATCTCACACCACAACAGCAATTCGTACTATCACTCGGCCTAAATTTCTCACCTGCTCCACTTAAAATTCCTACACCACAGATTCTCGCTTCCATAGAAAATGCTCTACAAAATACTCACACTGACGAACGTGTTGCAGCTGATATCCGCTGCAGAGTGGCAGGACTCCTTCGGCGTCCAAAACTCCCTGGGGACAACCTAACGCCTATGCAAAGGGTTGCCCTCCGGGAGCTACGGAACGATAAGGACCTTGTCATACTGCCAGCTGATAAAGGCCGTACTACAGTCGTCTTAAATCGTCCAGACTACTTACATAAAGTCTCTACACTCTTATCTGATACAAATACATACACCCGCATCACAAAAGACCCTACACAAACAATTCAATCCAAAATGAACTCTCTCCTTCTAAAACTCTATAAATCTAAAAAACTTACATTTAATCTCTACGACTCTTTAAAATGCACTTCCGGCCGCTTACCATCCTTCTACGGATTACCTAAAATTCATAAACAAAATATTCCTCTTAAAACTATAGTTAGTTTTTGCAGCTCTCCTACATATAACCTATCAAAACATTTTGTACGTCTACTCTCTCCTGTAATCGGTAATAACGACTACACTGTTTCTACTAGCCAATCCTTCTGCACCTCTTTAAATAACCTACAACTTGACGACGACGACCTTATGGTCTCATTCGATGTAATTTCTCTCTTCACTTGCATTCCCACATCACTTGCAATCGACACCGCACTTACACGCCTCCAAAATGACACAACACTACATGAACGCACTTCACTAACACCTCACGACATCTGCACATTGTTGAAATTTTGTCTGGACTCTGCTGTGTTCACCTCAAATGGTTCTATCTATAGACAAGTTTTTGGCACTGCCATGGGATCTCCGGTCTCAAGTGTTGTAGCTAACTTGGTTATGGAGTCATTTGAGGAAACTGCTTTATCTTCACTGAATTTTAACATTAAATTCTGGAAAAGATACGTCGACGACACGTTTGTTGTACTTAAAACTAATACACTCCAAAGCTTCTTCCATTACCTTAATAACTTAAACTCACATATAAAATTCACATACGAAACAGAACAGAACAATAAACTCCCTTTCCTAGACGTTCTTGTACACAGATCTCACGATAACTCAATCTTCACCTCAGTTTACCGTAAACCCACACATACAGACAGATATCTCGATTTTAAATCGCATCATCCAACATGCCACAAAGCTTCCGTTGTTAAAACATTAAGTCTTAGAGCGAATTCTCACTGCAGTAATGAAACACTTTCAAACACAGAAACAAAACACATACACACGGCACTTAAAAATAATGGATACCCTAAACGATTCATTCTCAGAAACTGTAGACCCAATAGTACATCTTTAAACAATACATCTCACACCCGCATATCTATTCCATATATTCACGGCATTTCCGAAACAATCTCTCGCATCCTTAAAGAGGCAAATATCCAAACATTCTATTCCCCTGTCACAACACTTCGCAAACAACTTACAAAAGTTAAAGACCCAGTTCCACCAGAAGATCTCACAGGCGCCATATACCAAATACCATGCAAAGACTGCAACAAACATTACATAGGACAAACAAAAAGAATGATCAAAACAAGAAAAAAAGAACACAAACAAGCACTCGCGAAAGGAGACATAGCCTCACGTCTGGCAGAACACGCTTTACAACACGGACACGAACCCGACTGGGACTCAACAAAAATACTACACCGTCACATCACAAACAAGAATAGTAGACTCTTCTTAGAATCTTGGGAAACTTACAAACTACACGGGAAAGCCATTAATACATCACAACCACTTCCAGAAACTTATAAACAACTCTTACTCTGAAATGTATGAGACATCCCCAAATTAGGTAACCCGCAGTGTGGGTTTCTCATTGGTCCCTATTGGGGTTCTTCCATGATTCTATTGGAGGCCTCCCATTGGTTCTCATTGGGTTTTCCCATTCTGCGGGACTACTCTGATGAAGGGTTTTCCAGAAATTTCAAGTATAAAAAAGAGACAGAAACATAACATCGTCATTACTCCTGATGAAGGACTGCTGCTGATGCGTCCGAAAGCTTGAGTGATCTTTTTCATTGCTATTTTACCAGTGTTTAACCTTTTGTATGTAAAACGATTTAATGTTATTGCATAATTTCAGAAATTTCAAGTGCATACGTAGTTCATTTGTGATTTACAGCGCCAGAATGTACAATATTTTGAGGGATCCAAACTTCTGTCGTATAGGAAATCACACCCCGCAGTACAGATCAGTATTTAAAAATAAAGAAAGAAAGAAAGAAAGAAAAGCACGTGTTCGTATCAGCGGACGTCAAATACGAATTTTCTGCGCTGTATAAACGAACGCTTTACCTGTATGGCGCCGTGTGGAAAATTTCAATTAGAACGCAACCATTAGTATAACGTTCGGATGAATTACACGTATGGAAACAGGAGGAGAAACACACAGTAAAGTGTTTCGTATAGAATTCCTGAAATGTTAATACGGCGAATGACCCTTCATATCAAATATACTATATAAATCTTAACGCGTTTGCTCTTGTAATTTGCGAGACCGTTGATTAATTCTTGAGGAAGTTGATATATTTACATCTTAATTAAATTTAATGGCATTTACTTCCACGTATCATGTAAATTATGCATAACATCGTAGATTATCTTTCGATCTTGAGCACCTGTGTAATAAAAAAGACTGTAGCATTCCAGCTTTGAAAAGTCATTTTAATGAATTCTAAAACAGTTATATAATATCATAATTCATATTATACAGGGTGAATTTGACCTAATCTGCCAAACGAAAGGGGGGTGATAGAAGAGCCCATGTGGAGCATAAAAAACCGTTGCAACCTTGTCCTATCTCTATCTGTTTCCGAATTATGGTGGAAAAAAGGAAAATTCTCCGTCTGAAAAAAACAAAATTTGTGATGTTTTCGTAAGGTAAACATGCAAAATAAGCACATATTTGGAAAGAGTAGGAAAAGTCCTATAAGGTGATACCATTTTCATCAGGATGTATGAATTTAACGGCGAGCTACAAGCGCTGAAACATTGGCGAAGTACAAAATCGAATTGTCGCCAAAATCTGTAACCAGTAATTCCGAAAACACTCTTCTGGCTACAATTGATCAAATTTACCAAAAACTTGCCCATTCTACTAGCTTCCGAATGAGCCTACAAAAAACCACATCGGTATTCTAGTTCAAGAGAAATTTAGTCTTATGTCTGAAATACATCATTAAATTGGCGTTCGTCGAAAAGTTGCCTGCTGTTTTTTAGGTGCAAGAATGCACGTTTTAAAGCTAACCAATAAAAGTAACATTTGTTTTGAAGTATACAAACACAATGGAAATAAAAGAAGTATGGTGTTTCCCACGTCTTTCAAAAAGGTATATTCAAAAAAATCCCACAGATCGGTATCCCACGTTTACTTATGAATAAAGCACGTATGCATTCGGAAGCATTTGTGAAACTCACCTCAGCTGCTAAAAGTGGTCGTCCCTAAACCTAATACATGCCTTTGCCCGCTTACGAACTGAAACCAGGGGCTTACCCAGAATTCATAAACTGGAGGTGTTCAAGATTTTTGGGGGTGTGTGGACTAGATTTCATTAATTTATTTTCATTAAACACATTGTGTATTCAATATTTTTACGGGGGCGTATAAAAAAATCTGAGGGTGTGTATAAATCCCTGACCGAAACCACTGTAGCTCTTAGCGAAAGCTCATCCCTCAGTTTTACTATTGCTTCGTCGAGCCGGATACTAAAGTCTAACAAACTGACAAATTCTGTGCAGTAAACCTTTTGCTTCAGGAAACTCCAAACAAAGAAGCCCATTGGAGTCAGATCTGGCGATGTAGGTAGCCAAGTGGGATGCGCGCGCAAGAAGGTTGAAAGACATCCTCATGTCTTCTGGCAATTTGTTCCAAAGATCTGAACCTTTGAAACTGATGTTACTTCGTCCCATTTCTGTTTTTGTTTTAGGTAAAATCAATTTATTATATTTGCGATAAATATCTCCGTCTCTCTTTCATTCGATTTAATTTTTATTAAGTCTATATGTTTATTTGCTCTATCCTTTAAAACATTTTAATTAAAACAATATTCATGAAGTAGTTCTATCGGCAAGATGTTATATTTTTTAAAGATATTTTTCCAGTTAATTCTGTTTTCTTTACTAATTACTTTCATATCCCTTTTCTGTACATTTTTTAACTTGTTTCTATTAAATGCACCAATATCTCTCCATATACAATTACAATATATAAGATGACTCTGTATTAGTAAGTGATAAAGTTCGATTCAAATTTTTTCTGTCAAAGAATTAACCATTCTTCTTAGTATTCTTATACCTTTATTAATTTTTAAATAATATTTATATGTTCATTCCAATTTAATTTGTTTGTTAGTTTAATTCACCAAAACAAAAATCTATTTGTTTTACTACTTCAATTTTTTAGTATTATTAATTAAAATTGTATCACTGTTCATGTCAATATAAAATGGTGTCGATATAAATGGTCCATACAAAATGGTGAATGTGTTTGTAAAAGTAGTAAAAGTAGTTTCATATCACTGTTAGATTTGTGATAGTAAAAGGCGAAACGAATATTCAACGTACGTGATATTTAAATACAGTAATAAAAATACTTATTCTTTTATTGCAAAGTATAAAATATGCAATGCAGCATAGGGAACGCGAAGTAGCGCTAGTGCTGGATTTACTTATAGGCCAAGTAGGCCCGGGCCTTGGGCCCCATAATTTTGGGGCCCTGCAGAGACCTGATATTCGTAAGTTTGAGCATTAATATAACCCTGTTTGTTTATAATTGTCTCATAAACTTTTATTACTGTTAGACCTAAATATTAAAATAAGGAACTTTAAAAAAAAAAAAAACAACCACTCATGATTTGTTGACTAAATACTACAAGTGTCACATTTTCTTAGGGGCCCATTCTATCTTTCTGGCCTAGGGCCTATAAAAACATTAATCCGGCACTTTGATTGTCCACGCTACCAGAACTTATTGAACATTTATGTATCCAAAAAATATTCAAAGTCTTCTACAATTTTACCCTCCAATAACGCGTTGTTCAAAGTACATTCATTTCCTTCTCAGGTGAGCTGTTAATGTTATTACGGCGGAAAGATAACAAGAGTTCTTAATCTAGAACCTAAAGTTTGTCGAGGAATGCGACACTCTGTTAACAAGGGAGACTAACTTCCAACTTCGATGGGCAGAAATATGGCAACCGTTTTGCGATGCTATTCGGAGTCGAACCCGGGTTGATGGTACGATGGACGAATGCATTATCACTGCGCCATCGGATCAGGGTGACCAGAATCAGTGATTTTTGATGATTTTAAAATTTGTATGCAGTTCTTTTTCAGTGCCTTCAAAAAATCAATGACTTTTCAGTGATTTTACAAAATTTCAGTGATTTTTAGATATTTTCAGTACTTTTTTTATTCCTCTGTTATCCCCTCGCCAGTAAATTTTTAGTTCTAAAATATCGATATATTGGAGGTCGGTATTAAAATATCGATAGAATCGATATTTTGAATTCAGGATCGAAATTCTAAGTAGGACTTGCTGGTAACTGGCAACACTGAAACCGCGTGTTATTTAAAGTTTCACTATCCATTAGTCCTATCGTTAATTGTGTTCAGTTCAGAAAGTTTGGAAATATGGAAGAATCCGCATCACCTCCACGTAAGAAGGTTGCATTCGTGCAATCGTACAGAGCCAGTTGGGAGCAAATGCCAGAGTTTAGACATTGGATAATGAGAAATCCTAAAGACGCGCACAGTGCTCTATATAAAGCCTGTAATACCGAAATAAAACCTCACCTGGCTAGTTTGAAGAAACATAATGCCATCCAAAAACATGTTAAAGTAATGAAGCATTTCTCTGGTTGCTTCACTGAGCTAAATTACAACTGACTCCCTATTCAACAGCCCAACGGTATCGGAAGCCGGTTTTTTGCTGCGGAAGGATACACTTCGTAAGTGAGTTAGGCAAACAATCCGTGAACGATACTGAAACTGAATCCCATTAATGATACCCGCTGGTAAAAAGTTACATTTAATTTAAAGGTACAATATTTCACAACTAGTGTGTGCATAGGCGTAACTAAGGGGTTAAATATAGCGTAAACTGGGGGTGGGGAGGAACAAAAACCCAAAATTGTAAAGGTATGATTTTGCCTCCTTTCTAAAAAAAAAAAAAAAAAACTAGGGGCAAGTGCCTCCCCCTTGCCCCTGTCATATTACGCCCATGACTCTGTGTGTTTTAGATTAGTTTTGTTATATGCCGTGTGATATATATTTGCTGTTTAAATTCGAAAATTATAATTTCGACTTCCATATACCATATGTATGCCGTAGAAATTTTTAATAATCTTTTAAATTAATTAATCTTTGAAGGTTAATTAACTAAAGCATACACTAATGATCATTAATTTATAAATTTGTAGAAAAACACAAAAATAAGCGTTGAATATCGGTCTGTTAACTGAGTATATAGTTCTCAACTAAAATCCAAATTATTCTTACTTCTTAATACAATTTGAAAATAAAAGACATTTTCACCAAAAGTCCTGCGTTATTTCTTTGCTTTACATTAACTTAAAATGAAATAGTTCCTTTATTTTTTATCCTTAAAAGTATCCGTTAACATCACAAGTCACATTGAAGCTGGTTGTTTGCCTACCGCGTATAAATAAAGGAGCGATGCGGTCCTTCGGAAACGGCACTCTCAGTCTGCACTCCAGTTGTAATATAGCTCAGTGGGTTGACCAAAGGTATGTTTATTGTTTACTCCTATAGAAGAGGTTACATATTTAATATCTAATCACGAAATAATTTTTGTAATGTTGTTTTTTAATGAGTTTTTTAAATTTGGCGTAAATGTTTTTTTTATAGATTGATCATTACTTGAAATCACTCATTCAAAAAGAAGTGCAAAGTGCAGAGTTGAAGATAGTGTCATTTTTAGCAGAGCAAAACATACCCTTCAGGGTTATGGATCACTTGAGCGAAGTGATTTCAACAGCATTTCATGACTCGGAAATAGCCCAAAAAAATTTCATGCAAGTGATCGAAAGCTGCGTGCTTAATGTACAATGTCCTAGCACCATCGTATTATGACGAAATGGTCGAGTATATATAAATCAAACAAATTTTCCATTATTATTGACGAGACGACAGACACGTCAACAGTTAAATGTCTTGCAACAGTCATCAAATATTACTCCGAAAAAGATTCAATAGTCAAGACCCGATTGCTAAATACGGTTGAAGCAAAGGGAGAGAATGATGTTTCTTCATATGAAACGTTGCGAGCTGAATTGGGCAGAAACAAACTTCAAATTGCTGACGCCATTGTGTTTGCTGAAGACACAACGAATGTCATGTTTGGACAAAATGAAAGCGTGGCTCAAAAGTTGAAGAAAGAAAGTCCTCATTGCCTGATGCTAAAGTGTGTCTGTCACTCCGCTACACTGGCACTGAGTAAGGCTCTTAGGAAATTGCCACAAGTCTTGGAACAGTTGGTACGTGATATTTACAATTATTTTTCCTGCAGTACCAAGAGATGCAAAGAATTCGTTATGTTTTAAGAGTTTACCACCTCCGAAAAACATAGGATGCTACACTTTTACTCAATAAGATGGCTTTCTCTTGGCAACTGTGTCTCCCGAATAATGAACAATGGGACGCATTGATTCTCTATTTTGATGGTCAATATTTATCTGACTGGATTGTCTCATCCGAGACATTACATCAGCCTTTAAATGATCCTCTTACGAAATTATATTTTTATTTTTTTAAATTATATTCTTGTTGACAAATTTAACGCTATTTTTCAAAGCTCCCATTCTGAAATTCAAAATTTATATGGTTTTATGACACAAATTGTCAAAGTAGTTATTGGCTGTTGCATGCCTGAGTTTTACATCAAGGAAACCTCCATTGAAAATATTGACCCAACTGCCCAGATGCATTTTCAGGAATTGACAGATATTTATTTGGGTGTTAAAGTCAAGTTGCTGATCTCCAACTCAATCAGCAAATTTGAAACAAGGTGAGTTGAATATTTTTTTGGGAAGATGCTAATCTTTTTTAATTGAATTGGCATGTCCAATGAGAAAAAGATTTCCATTTGAGAATCAGATTCTCAAAGATTTGAATTTCTTGAATCCCCAAGTGGAAAAGCCAACCAGTTTGTTCAATATTGCCTCAAAGTTTCCGAACATAATTGTGAATGAAGATTTACTACAGGAACGTGATTCTCAGTGGAGAGAATTCATTTAATCTGATATTGTGGATTTGAAAGTAACCAAAGATGGAGAAACCTTAACAACTGAAAAATACTGGGGGAGAGTAGAACTCATAAAAGATAGCATGGGGCTACCCAAGTACGATTTACTGGCTTATTTTACCACAAGTTTGCTTGCGCTAGCAGTATCGAATTCAAACTGTGAGAGGATTTTCTCTCAACTCCATCTTATTAAGACTGAAAATCGTAATCGCTTTTCGGTGGGAGGCGTAACGGCCACAGTCAAAGCGGGCTTGAAATCTGTGGGTGGGGGTTCGTGTTCCAATATGATACCCGCTCTAGCAATGCTACGTAGAGCGAGTGATAGCTCCATTTTGTATAAGAAGGTAAACATTTGTGATGATTCTCTAGAATCTGAATAATATCTGTTTGTAGTTATTTAAAATATGGATAATGTTTCACAGAATAAAAGCATTTATAAGTTATATATGGATTTTTGATCGTGATCATGATTACTGATGCACATCCCGCAATGATAGAAATTGTTTCAGAAAATTTTTTTCTTGAGGAAAATCGTTGAAATGCTTTAATATAATTAGATTTTTTGGGATTATACATAGTTTTATAAATATACGTAAAATTGCTTTTTAATAAAGTGTTGCCATATTATTTTAGTAGAAACTAACGAAAATAAACAGAAATAGACAGTAGAACTCTGACGTCACAACGCGGCTTTGGGGGTAAATATCGGAGATAGTATTGAGTGTACGCATTGTATATTTAGTTTGAAATAAGTTGAACATTTTAATTTATATTACTTAGGGATTTATATTACTTAGGGAAATTTTTAATTAATTAATTATTTCATTATTAATTATTTATTAATTTTTTAATTTACTTCCTTACGGAAGCGAAAAAAGTGACAAGTGTTTTCCCTGGCATCGTGTAAACATCCTGGAGCAAAGCCATACTGCATTTTTCCTTTAAAACTTTAAAATAAACAATTCGGAAAAAAAGTCCAATGCAAAACAGATACGCCAACATTTCTGTTTACCCTCATCCGCCATATTGATGACGTAGACAGTTCAATTTTCGTTTTTGAATGGGTAACTGAAAAGCAGTGAATTGGCCACCAACGACAGTGAGAAACAGTGATTTTTGGAGATTTTGACAGTAATTTTCCCCCAAAAAAATCTGGTCACACTGCACCGGATCTACATTTCCCGCGGAACCCGAAATTCTTAAGGACACTAGAGAATAGACCCCGGACTATATTTTTCTTCCCCCCTCCCCCCACCTTTGGGTGTTGCAATTGGATTAACGGCACGCGTTCTCACTGCATCACAGCAGAGCGATTTCAGGTGATTTCTGTGGAGATGCCTGAGAAAGAGAAAAAATATCATGCTTTATCTCATCTCATTAATAACCATCTTGCTCAGCTTACGTAAATCAGTAATTACACCATTGTGGTTTGTTTTCAACAAAAGCTGGCATCCTTAATTACCGTAAACAATTGAAAAAAAAAATAGACGGGAAAAATATTTAATGATGATGACCGTTTGGTTGATTGTTTTACCTTTTGCAGCCCAAAGCTGATAGTGGGATCAACTGAAATGAGCCGCTGATTTACATAGCCAAACTAGCCCTTTGTTTCCGCCATTTTTTTTTCCGAAAAAGATCTGATAATACAGGATAGGGAAGATAGCGCTTTCCGTGATAGTGTCGTTGTGACAAATACTGGCGAGTGTATAGGATTTCTAAAAGCGGAATATTTTCGTTGAAAAAGAGGGTTTTGGTAGAAATAAAATGTTCTCTCATGAGAAATTTCGTTTTTTAGCTAATAATAGGGTTCAAATGGAAGGGGGGGGTGTTGATCTCCGAGCCTCTCTTCGTGTACGGCCTCTTATATATGCTTTCTCTTTGGGGAATACTTCTTAATTAAAGATGAAAACTTGGATCCTCTCTCTCTCTCTCTCTCTTCCAGTGTTTGTTATCTGAAGAGTGCTGTTCATAGCGTAATATGGTCTTTAATGAAACTGGAGATTGACTCAATATGTGATACACTTAATAAATAATACATTAATAAACACAATACTCACAATTGTTATAACTTTGCCTATTGTGTCTATTAATGTAATGTATTATTTATTAAATAGTCTTTAATCTATTCTTTTATGTGAAATTCTATTTTTTTATTAATAATATGATAACAAATTTTCAAGCAAAGAATTAAACACTATCTCCGTCGATATTTCTGCGTGATAAATTACTTGTATGTGGTTGGGATTATAAAATTATATTATAAAAAATATACCAAAAGTTATATATATTATTTAATTATTAATCACGTTGCATGCTAAATTGTATTAAGAAATTATAAATAACCATTTTACGATAAGAATATAGTACGTCCAATGAAAAATTAAAAAAGCATGAATACTGGTATATATCGCATACTTGAGATAAGTGAGAGGCTCGTCCATTATTTCAGGTGTCCCATAGTCAAGTATTCAGAAGTTTGGGGTCAAGATATTATTATCCTTCCCAGGGTCAACACAACTGGCTGACGTGCAGAGCAAACACCGGTCGTGCACAATGAACTACGCATGGTACAACACACAAATCCATCGCAGACAGCTAGAGGAAGAGGCACCTCAAAAAATCATCCGTAGTTCGCAGGATTCAAACCTGCGCGGGGTGTCTCCAATGGAATTTAAGTCCATCGCAATAACCAGGCTTGTAACCAGGATGAAGAGGAAACTGGGGCAAGGCATATGGGGCACAAGGCATCCGGGGATATTCTCTCTCTCTCTCTCTCTCACACACACACACACACAACAGCTAGATAGGGAAACTGGGGCCACACTCCTGCTGGCCCCGGCTTGGCTACAGGCCTGGCATTAACCACGTTATAGATTATTCTATAAGCTTTCATATGATATCCAACATGACTAGCTACGGGCAGTTTGGAATTTAAAGGTAGTGTCATAAACTTTTTGACCGTGGATTTCTCAAAAAACGGTATTTTTAAAATTTTTAAAAAAATCACACATAAATTTGCACATCTTAGCATCATTTCTGGAAAGTTTCATCTTGGGACAGGAATGGGAACATATTTTGTTTTTTTTTAAAAAAAGTTATTCCAAGGAAAGACCATCTGCATAAATGGGAATTTTTTATTTTAGTCCACACTTATCAATTACTTTGGCAAGAACAACTATTTTTAAAAGTAAGAAACAGTGCTATCATATTATCATGCTAAAATAAAATAGAGTAGAGTAAAAAGATAACAGGTTCAGTACTGAAAGGGTCTTTTCACCCTTGAGGTTGCTGAATAAACCGTTTATTGTACAGTAGTCGTTTTGACTGCCACCCCTCACATGAGGTTAGGTGCGCAATTTTCTACTTGTGGCGTTAGACTGGCCCTTAAAAAGTTTCGGGTTTCGGAATTTCGGATTAGGACTGTTTAACCTACATAGAGTAAACATCTATTTAATGTTGTAACAAAAAAAAGTATTGTTGTAACTAAAAATTATGGTAACAATATATGATGTTTTATAAGCTATTGTTACTCTTATCAGGATTAACACAATTGCCAAACAAATTGGGTGTCAAAAATTATCAGTCAAACATAGCGTTTAGCGTTTTCAAGATTTAGGTATTCAAATCATTTATAAATGATTATTTGATGTCCATGTCTTCGCCACATTGCTCTTAAATTCTTAATGATTGTTATTAATAATAGCGTTATGTTTCGTAACTTTAATGACCACTTAGAGAGTATAATGCGTACAATTTGATTCCACATATTAAATTCGATTAGGATGTTTTTATTAAAAATAAGACAGTCGTCCGACATCGCAAAAAATTTCACAAACGGTCTTAACAAATTAAATGCGAACTTAAAATTTGCATAATAACAATAATTTACATGGAGATAACAAAGAAAAAAATATAAAAGAGAACTGTGTTCTTAGTTTTAAAAATTCAGGAAAGCTTTTGGGGATTTGGAAAAGGTGTTGCAAAGTAATTCAGTACCAAAAGCATTTATTTATAGTATTTTAAAGGATTTGAAAAAATAAAACAATTCTGTTGAAGTAAATTTGAAATACAGTGCGCTTTTATACGACTAACCATTTTAAATAGGATTACTTTATTTTATTAGAAATGGCAAAAATTTATATTTTTTATTTTTTGTTCCTTATTCCTGCAAGTATAATAATTTTGAAAGCGTCGTAAGTTCTTAATGTCTCGAGGTATATGGTTAATTTATTTTATTTCTATTTTACATTGCATTACAGTGGTTTATTTTTGATTAATAACTTGCTGCACTGCTTTCCCATTTTGCATATTTCGGGGGTTTTCCAAAAGAATTTCGGAAATTTTACTTTCGAAAGTTCATATCTTTACTCACGTTGTGTTTGGAAAGTACCCATTTTGTTAAAATTTGGGTGCTGACAGAAGCACACCGTAGAGTGGGGGTCACCACTGAAAAAGTCTCATCTTCCGTACATATTATTCAAATCTCTTATGTTGGTTTCTGTTGGCTACTGGATAGTTTTTTCATTTTTATCGGTATACTTAAAGAAAAATATTAATAAAATGTTTCTAGTATATGAAGTATTATTCATTATTTTACTTATTTAAAATATTATGATTATTTTTACATTATGAAGAAAATATTATGACTCATTGGAATAGTGATGCGTTGCACCTGTATCATATGGTCATTATTTTAAATTATTTAAATAATTTTCTTTAATTAATTTATATAATTTAATTTATGTAGAAATTAGAATTGTTATATATATATTGTTATATATATAAATCTCGATGGGCCAACTGGGGGGTTGCTTCCCAGATGGTCTCGGCTTGGCTACAGGCATGCGCGTTGGTTAAATTTCCGGGGCGATAAACGTTTAGGGGGAGGGCAAATTTTAAAAGTGTAGAATTTTTCTTCGTTTAGTGGTTAAGACACCTCGGGCACAAATGGGGGACCCTGGTTCGAATCCAGGATGGGGAAAGCGTCTCTTTTTCTCCTAAACAAAAAACAGCTCTAGTTTGAGCTTATTTCTACATGGGTGTCGAAAATTATTAAGTAAATTTTAGAGGTTTAGGAAATCATTGGTATGTTTTAATGTCTTTAAATATATAAATGTGAGTAAATCCATCCCCCATCAATTTCATATGGTATGTATGAGTAAAGTCGAAAAATAAATTAATATACGAAAATTTGAAGTTTCAAGAAGAAATTCTGGTTAAATTAGGTTTCAGCAATAATTATTGCTTTTCGGTTTATGTGGCTTTGTTTTTTATTTTAGTGTGTATAATCTAAGTCTATTCTAGAAAAAAAGAGTTAAAATATACTATAAACCTGAGTCTATGAAACCATCCCAAGTTTTGGAATTTTTACATTGTTACTTATTTAAGGAATTAAAAAAAAAAAAAAAAGGAAAGTAAATCAAACGTCTTGTGGGTTCCATAACCGTGAAAATGACACTTGTTTAGTAATGTGCGTAATCTTTTTCACTCTTTATGCACTGTCATGGAAAATTTTCAAATCGAACCCTTCCTCATTCAACGCGATTTTGTTTGGAGAACTCATTCGATCTGTGACTACATTACAAAACTATTTTTGCCTTTCCCGGCGATCAATACATAGATTTGATATTAGAATATCGAAAGCCACATGGCCTTATAGCGTGTTGGGCATGCAAATGGAACTCGTGGAATTTCATCTGCCCCTCTTTCTATTTGTTCAGCTGCTCCCTACACGTAGAATGTAAACATCGATATATAATATCATGTCATGACTCCTAATTGTCGATCAAAGAAAGAAGTATGTAGCTGTACGCTTGTGTTTAAGATAAAGGAACAAAGTGGGAGAGGTAATAACATTATATTCATAAGATATTTTCAATATTTTTGAGGGAAATCAGAACTACCAATCTACGAAGCGTTAATATGCAAAAGTAAACCATACAGAATTGCAAAAAGAAATGAAAATTCATATTTCTTTATCATAGCAAATTTAACGATGAAAATACATTCTTCATGTTATTTATATGAACAACTTTTTTATTAATTTAATTCAACTTTCTGGAAAGTTGATAGTTGTTTTAGCTTTAATAATTCATTTCTAATCTGATTTTTAAATCCCTCCATTATTTAAAAAACTATGAGGTATTTTTAGTATTTATGCGCAAATATAGCAAAGTAGGTTTTAATGTTTTTTGTAGATCAATTAGCTATTAATATTAATTCGACTAATAGAGTAGTAATATTAATTGGACTAATGGAGTAGTAATATTAATTCGATGAATTGAGTGGTAATATTAATTTGATTGAATTGAGCAGTAATATTAATTCGATTAATTGAGTTTAATATTAATTCAATTAATTGAGTTTTTAATATTAATTCAATTAGTGGGTAGTAATATTAATTAATTTCAGTAATTAAGTAGTGGTAATAATTAATTCGATAAATTTCTAATAATAATAATTTGATAAATTTGTTACTGATATTAATTTGATAAATTCGCTAATGATATTAATTCGATAAATTTGCTAATGATACTGTTTAGTTGTGTTACAGGAAGATCGTTCTGTAACAAAGTTTTGTTGTAATTTGTATATTTCCCCCTTAAATTTGTATGTTAAGCCATAAAAGGAAGCACTCGCTTTCCTTTACAATGCAACGGCAGCAAGAAGATGTTCTCATGCACAATACCCTTCCTGCAATAGCTCTCATCCTTTTGTACAACCTAAAAATCTCTAGAATAGTCCAAGATTTTATGGCGTAAGTAAAGAACAGACGCATAAAGACTGCCCTGGTTTTGATCACCGCGCCTGGACATGCCGTCTCTTTAGGGTTGCGTCTGCACAATTAATTGGAATCTTCAAAGGCCCGTACATAGAATCTCTATCCATAAAAGTCGTTTACCTCAATTGAAGAAAACTCGTAAATGTCAGCAGAAATTCTTGCCTTTCTTCGGAAGCGACCGCCGCAGGGGAAATCTGGACCTCCCTGCACCAAAACCGCAAGACACGGACACTTCACCGATAGGTTAAGCCAATAACCAATTACACGTCGAAACACCATTCTTACTTTGAAGTTTTAAAAAGTTTAATCAGTTTCAGGGCAGAAGTGCATGAGATCAGAGTCAGTATAAGACGAGAATAATCAGATCAGTATGAGATCAGTACCAGATGGGACCCAAAGATGGTAAAGCAATATTTTAAAAGTGAGGTGAATATCTCTCTTGAACTACGTACGTTCTCCGCCAGTGATGTCGACCCAATTGATATGCTTCTCGTACAGCTATAACAAACTTCTGAGATGTCGAGGCGAATTCTTCGCGAGAGCCGGGTAAGAGAATAAAATTTGTTGATCATGTCTCGTCAATTCCGGCAATCGTCCCCTAAGAGTCAGATTAGACATATAGAGTTAGTTACGCAACATAATTAATGATAGTCACATGACAGTTTAATTATTGGATATTATTGCTGTTGATAATGTATTTCGTAATGATTGCTATGGATTGCAATATGTGTTCCAAAACTAAAATGAACTCCAATAATGCAGTTATAATTGATCGTTTTATGATATGTGTGTAATACCCAAGATAGGCTACTACCGTAGTCAAATTGTTAGAATAAAAAAAAGTGTCGAAAGGTCAGCAATTTAGAGAGGAAACTAATGTAAGCTCACTTCAGATGAGCTATTTAATAGATGTCGGCATGTTTAGCCGCGCCATAGTTAAGCCTCAGACGAAGTTATCACAATTATCATTTTTCATGCTTTCTACTAGTCTCATGTTATGTTTAGCTATTAATACGAGGGTTGGAACTTTAATAGTGGCAACTATTTATTTACAATTGATACAAAATAGATACATGTTACCAAGTTTTACTGTCCCTCAATGTAGTCACCAGCACTGTGTACAACCCGTTGCCAGCGATGTGGAAATTGTAGGATAACTTTGGCAATGCCTGTAGTGTTGATAGTTCGAATGGACCGGTCTACTGCCTGAAGAATCTCTGGAACAGTTCTGAAGCGAATGCCATGAAGGTTCCTTGATCTAAGGAATCAAGTCATACTCCCCGGACTTGAGTCCTTGTGACTATGACTTGATTTCTAAGATGAAGGAACCACTTCGTGGCATTCGCTTCAGAACTGCTCCAGAGATTCTTCAGGCAGAAGACCGGTCCATTCAAACTATCAACACAACAGGCGTTGGTAAAGATATCGTACAAATTCCAGATCGATAGCAACGGGTTGTGCACTATGCGGGTGACTACATTTAGGGGCAGTAAAACTTGGTAACATGCATCCATTTTGTGTCCACTGTAAACAAATAGTTGTGACTATTAAAGTTCCAACCCTCGTAAATATCTTATGTGTGTTACCTACCTCCTAGTACTTATTTGCAGTCCCGTGACATTTGTTAAGATAGTTAAGTTATGTCAGTAAATGAGGTAGAACTTCGCATTATAGTATTTCCCTTTAGATCACCTGTCTTCGCCGACAGAGATAGCCGTTTCAAGTAAGCTTCGTTCGCCGGGAATTCACCCCCCCCCCCATTCAAAGGGAGACGTAGTGGTCTATTTAGTAGATCCTAAGCTTACAGTTCGATTGGTTGGCTATTAATATGGAATCTCCATTCCAGATTCATTCTTTTTATTTAAAAGTATCTACTTCACTCATAAGAGTGGGGGAAATGGGGTATAAGAAAGTGCTCCTATTTCAAATGTAAGCCGAATTCTTCTTCACACTCTGAATTTCGGAATAGACATTATAGGACATGTGCACTTTCTTGACATTTATCTTTATAAAATGAACAGCAGTTCTCGAAATATTGCGGATCTTTATGCAGTTAGTAAGGGCTTTGCCTTTCTGTCTTATTTTCTTTATCTTTATTCTTTGACTTCATTTATCTTCCTAATTTTAATTGCACTTATCATTTAAATCTTTCCTCTTTCTATTTTTTTTATTCTTAGCTTCATTATATCGCTTTCATTTTCTTTCTTTGTCCTTCACACTCTGATCAATTACAGAAGTTTTACTTGTTATGGTAAGTCCTACTTAAGCTTTTTTCTTTTTTTTTAGTTTATTTCAATTAATCCTTATTGTTAAAACTCTAAGGTAAAGTAAACGTTTTTCCTCATTATCCAATCTCACTTTTACAGGAAAACGATTTGAAGGATAGTGGAATATCGCATGCATACACTACCATGGGCGCCCATATCAGGACTTCTGGGGTGAGGGCTGAGAAAAAATATTACCTTATTTTCAAGGCTGTCAAACATTTTAGTGAATGTACAAGATACTAAAATGCTACAAAAATAATTGATAGTGCTTGACAATTAGTAACGAGCTAAAAAGTACCTTATTTTAAAATGTTACTATAAAACTTTTGAAAGTAAATGCATAGCAGATTACGGCAAATAAAATTTTTGAACGGCTGGTTGAGGGGCTTAAGCCCCCTCTGCGCCTATGCACACTACAATATCTTATCACATAAAATAATAATGTGATCAATAAATATCGAAAATTAAATTTTTTGTTCATTATATTGCATATATTAATGTTCTATGAATTATAACTACATCAGTGTTTCTCACCTTTCCTCAAGTCGCGACCTCCTTTTATAGTAAACAAATAGTCTTCAAACCCTTTCTGTCCGACACCACATTTTCATAATAAAAGCATTTTTAACAGAATACAGAAAGCCCACCAAATATAAAATTATAATATATCAATTTTATATATTATATTAATTATATATATTAATTTATATTATAGATATGAAGTTAACAACCATTAGTAAAATATTGCAATGTAGCCATGTTGAAATATAAAAGCGTTGGAAACATTTGGTATAAAATTCCTTATAAAAATAATTGCAACTAAAAATAATTGCGGCGACACCCAAGAAATGAGTTCGTGACCCCCCCAGGTTAGGAACCATTGAATTACAGTAAAACTTATTAGCGGATATATTCCCGGGTAAAAATATTGTCCGTGAATGACGGGTATTATCTTGAAGGAGTTTCTTGCCGAGGAATTTTTATCTGAGTAAAAATGGAGTGACCGCATCTGAGAGGTGTCCGTTAAGAGGTATATTTTTTCATATTTTGTGATAGCACGCATAATTGAACGTTGTATTACTGGGATTATTATAGAAACGTATTTTGTTTTTTAATAAATTTCGATATAAGGACCTAACCAAAAAGTAGAGATTTTAAAAGGAGCCTTCATCCTCAACATTACGTGAATTTGTTCATATTCCTTGCTAATACTATATTCTAAACATGCAATTCCTCTTTTCGAAATAGTCACCTTTATCTAACATTCGATAACTGTATTAAAACGTTACATAGACACAAAAAGCAGTACTCCCGTATGAAGTCATGAAATTTATAATATTAAAAAAAAAAAGAGAGCTTTTGTGATGAGGGTTGATTGTGGATGATTGCAAAAAACTAATTTGTTGTTTACTGATTCATAATAATCAACGATTAGATAGCTGGCAATAAACGTTATATAAGTTACTATTATTAGGGGCTTATGCGTGTGCTACTACAATAAAAAACGCTCTGTAGCGGTCACTCGCTGAATAGAAAATTTTATCAGTAAAAGAGGACCGACCGCAAAAGAGGGGGATATTAGTATGAAGAAATTTCTTGTCAGGGGAATTTTCATTTAACCATGAAAACGGGGTAAACGTACCTGAGAAGCATAGGCATAAGCGGAAAGTTAATAATGGGGGTTATAAGCTCAATTGGGGTGCGGTGGGGGGTTGCAGAGCTGCAACTCATACATTCATATGTAAATCTACAAATTTTCATCGCAATGGGGATTACAACCTCCATAAACATCCCCCTGCATACGTCAGTTCTGAAAGGTGTCCACTGAGAGTGACTTTAATGTGTTATTATTTTGTTTCCATCTTGTCAAGATAATATTCAGAGATATTCGATTGTTGCACTGGATACGGAAACCATGTCACTTAACATTTGTATAGTTTCTATATTCACTTCATATCTATTTAAACTATAACAAAACCATATTCATCGCACTAAAAAAGATTGTTATTATTTTTGCTTCTGCTCACTTTTCATTTCTTTACTGCAGATTTTGTTACAATAATCTCACGTTTAACGTACCCACAGGTATTTTTTCCAGACCTCGAAAAATTTAAATATCGTCGTTGAAAGTTTGAAATCAGGTAAGTCGAAAAAACGGTTTTCTGTTTTTATATATATCTGGTATGCATAGAAAAATAGGGCGCACTCAACTAGAGAACCCATGTCATTAAAAATCGACAAAATTTAAACCCTTTGGAATTTTTTTCACAGTTACGTGGTCTATTTGGCTGGCTGGGGCCTTAATTTTCCAAAAATATTCATATATAATTTTTTTTTTTTAAAGCACGATGTGTTATTTCTGCATATCCCTAAGGAACAGTTCAAGTGTTACTTAAGCATCTTGTAGGGAATAGGGGTTGCCATTGGTCTTATTTTCCTATGTTAGCCAATGTTAATTTTTTCTTACTTGGGGGAGGGGGGTGAAATGGTTAAAATATCGCTTACGTAATACTTGAAATGTTCCTAAAGCTGTACTTCAAAATTTCTTTCTGTAAGCGAATAAAGTATTTTATAATTACGATTATTATTATTATTATGATTAGATAACTGCATAATAATAATAAAATATGATATATATATAATAATAGGATAAAATATGATATATATATATAATAAAATATAAATTCGAGCAATTTTTTCCCATTTGGTGGTAAAGATTATAATAACAATGTGTTATGTTTACTGTATCTAACTTTTTATTTGAGGGTAGGTGAACTCGTTTAAAACACAATCATTTCGCGTAATCAAAATTTTATATTTCGTTCCATATGTATTATTTTATATATTATTATAAAAAAAATCAATTATTTTAATTGCTCTCATCTCCTTTAAACATTATTTAGTTTCACATTGGCTTAACTGACTTCAGACTTGACCAATCTACTAAAATAAAATAAAAAAAATAAGTTTTATAAATTCATATGTAGTAAAACTTCATAATTCAGCAACACTCAAACGACAGAGAATTTTGTCTATGAAAGAGGGTAATATTATTGTGAAGGTGTTTCTGCTGAAATTTTTTTTCTGACCGTTAAAACGGTGTGATAGTATCTGAAGATGTTCGTTAAGAGGGCTTTTACTACATTTATTGTCTTGCCTGTCATTCTAAAATTTATTTTTGAATTAGACATAAATATAGTGTAAATAAAATATAAAACAAATTTTTTAAGAAAAATCAGAAAATATATTTTAACACTGATTATTTTTTTTTCTCCTTGTGTTCTAAAATGTAAGTGAAAAGAAAATAGAGTGCTTCGGGTTGCATTTGTATATTGCTAATATTATAATTATAAATTAGGTCAATTGTATGGTGCAATAGACATTAGATATTTTATTCATGAGATTATTTCTTTTTTCTCGATATTGTGTTATTAGAAATCTTATATAAATTCTTGGGTTTAGGTTTTGCTTAATATATTTAAATTAAACCAAATTAGCGTTATTCTTATTCGGTTTTATGTGTATCTACTTTTATATACAATATTGCCCATGTGGCATTATAACGTTATGAGTAATATTATCTGCCTGAAATAAAGTTTAAAAAAAAAACATTTTTTATTGCAAAATTTATTAATATAAAGTAAGTTTTAACAAAAGAATATAACGACTGACCAAGGCTTACAGGCAGGACCAGATTTCCCATAAAGGGGCTGAGTTACACCCTCCCCCAATTATTCTTCTTCTTACCTTTTTTTTTGCAAGAAAACAAATATGAAATTTAAATTATTAAGACTAGAGACTTGCCTAACTCCCCCCCCCCAAAAAAAAAGATAAAAAAAAACAAAAAAACTGGTTGCACAACTGCATGGACCTGTATGTACATTTACGATTTCTGACTCTACGAACATTAAAATCATGAAAATCAATATTAGAGCATACTACTATTTATTACATCCAATTTGACAAAAATAAAATTATAGTGCTACAACTAAATATAAATACAACGAAACTTTAAAACGAATAAATGTAAAAAAGAAAAACTTTTCGCGCTTTTATATTTGCGAAATTATTGGTAATTTCTTTCAAGACCATTTTACTGGCATGTTTAGGCTCAGTAGCCAATATTGCACATTCTACTTTGACCAATAGTATTTCTTCCGTAATATTTTATTATTCGTAATTTAGAGTAAAAAATAACATAAAGTAAAAATTTCCGGGAAGTCACTTTTTAGAACACTATATTTTGTAATTAGCAAACAAAAAAATTATCTAATAGACATGTCTGCCATTAAATCCTGTTTGACAAGCGTGATTAAATTACAATAGTAAATGGGCAGTTGGGACGAGAATACAGATGAATATTGTTTTTATGAGATTTTCACACTCACTTAGCAATTCAGCGACATATTTATTATTTTTTCGGTTCTAATATTGCAAAATATTGTTTTACTAATTTCATGCTTTCAAATCGATTTTTAATGGGCATTATAATTTTATCTAAAACATGGTAAAAACATTGATTTTAAGAAATTGATCTCTATTATCAAACAAAAAATCTGAAGCTAATTTGTCATATTGTTTTTAATTATACGTTATCGTTTATTTTCAAATTTAGGATCTATCCTGCACTTGTATGAAATACGAATTGCGATGTTGTATTTTCCACCACTAACTCTGAACTTGATATTTTAGAGACAATAAACGCTATAAAGAGGAAGTTTACACGTAGTACCATATGGCCATGAGTCATTGGCTGCGACGTCCGGACTGAAAATTTAAATTAGATAAAATGAAAACAATGGCGCCCCAAACCAGAAAACCTAAAAATGCTTCCGAACATCAAATTAAGAAGTTTTATTTGTATCATCATATAAAGTAAATTCAAATCATGGGGGGTGAGGGGGGGGGGGTTGGAAGCAAAGCATACCCTTTTCCCATGTACAAAACTTTTAAGAGGTTCTTTGAAGCTTTTTGCCCCTGCCTTTGCTACGTCAATGGGCCTTGGTGAAAAAGGGCCCCTAGGCTTTGCCTACGTTTGCTATGTGGTAGCTACGCCCCTGGATAGGGTGATGCCTGGTTATGCACGTGCAGTACCTCGATTTTTGTTTTGTTTTTAAGTTTTAATAGAAGCAAAAAGAGATGTAAATATATATGAGTCCACTCCCCATATTGTCATTTTTTCTTTTAACGCCAAAAAAAGTCAGGCCTAGAGAGCAAAAATGGATAACTCCGGCTCTGCTTACAGGGTTGTGTTTGTGAGGGGGGAGCTGGGCGGCCGCCCAGGGCCGCTAAAATGTAGAGCCGGTAAAAATGTGTAGTGCAAATACAAGAAATCAGTTTTTAGCGGCCCTTATATACTTTAGAGTATTTAGTCAATTGACCTTTTCCGTGTGGTGCCATACATCCCAAAATGTTCATACAGCTCCCAAATGGTGGTCAAAATAAATGTAGTATGTCAAAACTTTAGCATAATGTTTGGATTATTTTTTTAATATTCCGGTGTTGAAACAATGGGAAGATGGTAAAATATTGAATTACTGTAAGCAGTTGGCCATTTCTTTAGACAATTTGAATGGATTAGACCTGTACACAGAACTAAAAGTTCTTATTTGATCGATCTGGCGCAGTATAGCCCAGATGCTCTTGCGCCATAAAAAAGCCAAACAATCAATCAATCAATCAATCTTATTTGATCGATTCCGGACAAACTAGCTCATCAACGTAGAGTTCTAAAAATGATTGGGGGGGCGCAAGCACATTTTATGTATATTTATACATTACAATATATGTAAAATCGCAATTTATTTCAGATTATTGTGGGCAGGGGCCCATATAACTATATGCCTATGGACTAACTTCTTCACCACTGATCATTGTTAAGTACTTATTTGTTGAAAACTGGTTCCTAGGATGCTTTATATATCAAACGTTGCTATTCCTCTCAGAATTTTGCTGGCGATCACTACTACCGTAGCTTCAGCAGAACACTTATTCTCTAAATTGAAACTTATCAAAAAATACTTAAGGTCTATTGCGATTGATTTCCATCTCAACGCTTTAGCTCTTATTTCTTTTGAAAATGAATTGTCGTCTTCTTTAGACTTTTCACATTTGATAAATAATTTCACTGCACAAAAGGTTAGAAAAATTACTTTGTAAGTTGTAATAGTATAATAAAAGTGGCTAGAGCCACTGAGTTAGCTTTTCATTAATTCGTTATAATTATAACAATAAATTATAATAATTCGTATTTTAATTGATTAACTGTCATCTATTTTTAATTTAACTTCATTATCCCCTCTTAATATCTATCTTTTGCGTTTGTACCAGTGAAGAATATTATTTTGTATTGCTAAACCATGGTCAGTTTTTCTCGCTGTGTTATGTTAAAACATTTTTGAGGGCCGCTAAAATCTGTTTCGCCCAGGGCCGCTAACACCGTAGGTCCGGCCCTCTGGGCTTACCATAACTAGTAAAATTTTGTCACCAGTCCGTAACCAGTGACTGGATCGGCAGAGGCGTAGCCAGGGGGCGGTTTTGGGGGTTGTAACCCCATCGCAATGAAATTTTGTATATTTAACATAGGACTATATGAGTTGTGCCCCCCCTTTAAGCCTATAACCCTCCCCTTATGAACTTTCTGCCTACGCCACTCTGGACTGGTAACGAAATTTTGTTAGTTGAAGTGAGTTTTCAGCAGAGTCCTTTACAATAAAGAGTAATTACTTGATTGGTAATTACCACATAAATCTGTGTGATACACTATTTTTTTAACATTCGGATGATAGTCATGTTAACAATAAGGAACTTGTGTGAAGCTCCCCAAAATTGTAGGTTAGAAACATGTTACGATCGTAGCATTAGCTGACGAAATAAATATGTGACACATCGCATGTAGGATCTCACCTTATCTGGCACAAAATGACTCTTGTGCTATAAAAGTACAACCACCCAAGATATGTGACATAAAATAGAAATATTCTTAATTTAATTTTTTAGTAGTAAGCCTATTACGAAGTTAAATTTGTTGTAGATGTTATAAGCATGTCACAAAAGACGATTTTTTCATTTTAGGGAACATTTCACGAAAAGAGAATTTGAAATATTTAGGAAACATGTGTTTCATTTTTAAATAAAATAAAATTTTACAGAATCGATAAATTTAGTTATGAAAAAAAAAGTAAAATAACTGCCCAAGCTCTCATCATAAAAAAAGACACCTAACGTCTACATATATACATTATGCATTCTGTAACGAAAAACGTCATGTATCTAGGCAGAACCATTTAATAACCGAAGTTCATATAGAGCTACGTATATACGTATAGATGTGCAAATGGTTACTGTTTGGTGCGACTACTCATGAATGCACACACACAAATGAGAGCGCCGGAATCGCAATCTCACTGTGCCGCGTAAGAAAGGTTCTCAGTCTCTGTGTGCTGTACATGCATGTACATACGCTGTATGCTATACATGCATGTACATACGCTGTATGCTATACATGCATGTACATACGCTGTATGCTGTACAAGTGTTAGGTAGAGATCGGGGAGCAACTTTTATCACGACTGTTACATGAGCATCCTGAATGATAATACCAGGGGCGCCGTTAGCGGGGGGGACAGGGGGACCCGTTCCCCCAATGTTGGTATTAGGGTTCCATATCCCCCTCCAATTTCAAACAAAATGCCTTCTACTGGTATATTGTCCCCCCCCAATATTTTTATGCCGTCGGCGCACATGGATAATACGGTGAAGTTTGACTCTCTGCTTTTGTATGGCTTATATTGGAACTTATTTTTTAACTCATAATAGGTAGAGGAAAGAATATTTGCCTTACATTTAGGCTGAATTCGAACTAGCGACCCCCCCTCCCCGGGTTACCGTTCCAGTACCTTGATCGATGGACCACTAAACGCAGCCATGACAGGCTTTTATCTCTTGTGTGTTTGTGTTAACCGAAGACACCGTCTTAAAAAATTTAAAGATGAATTATCGTTACGATTAAGTCTAAGCTAGAACTGGTTCTATTCCAATCTGAGTGCGAGGCTAATTTACTTTTCTTTGACAATTATCACAAAAAAAAGTTTCTCTAGTATAAGTTCAGAGTCAAACATAATCGGAACCACTCAGTCCTCCATAACCTTCTTAAAATTACTTAAGATGATGCCTTTGGTCTGAACGATAGTTTACTAATCCGGAAATAATGGTTAGCAGTTTGCTACACAAGTTATATTAATCGACGTTGTTAAATGATCATGGATTTTTCTTATGCTATTTCATTTAACAAACTATTTTTTTAAATATACAGGAAATATTTCTAGCATAAAAATTACTTATGGTAAACTCGTTGATAGTCAATAATTAACACCTCTTTTATTAGTTACTTGTTCAAATTTTAAATTTACTTTCCAGAGTTAAATTATTTTTGTTTCTTTGATTTTTAGTGGGGTTTATCTTTAAACCAATGCTATTATCTATGTCTGGATTCCGATAGGTCTAGTGAGAATATAACAATGCGACCAATATTACTAACCATCTTTCGTAAATCTAGAATTTTTCCGTATGTATGATAGGTTGCTTTTTCTACACATAAGTACCTGCACCCTGACAAATAAGATAAGCATTCAAGTAAATATGTGGTTTGTATTACCGAAATATGGCTGCATCTAAATTATTTTTTAAAAATTCAAATTCGTTCAGTCCAGTTTCTAAACGGCGTCAAGATCTTGGGGAAATGGAATGACGATGTATCGACAACCGATCTTAATCTCCATTATTCCAAAATTGTGTTGAATATATCCAGAAATTAAAATTACAGTCATACAATCACATAATATATATATATTTCCACAAAAAATATGCAGACTTCCCAATGGAAACATTGAAGATATTTTAGCTTTTTAACAACGCTTGTTTGACTTCATTAACAGCACAACGACTAAACCTTTCGTCATAGACAAATTGAGTATCAGTATCAATTCGGACTGGCGTACAGTTCTTAATAATCTCAAATACAGTAAAACCTCTCTACAACAATATTATACGGACCGAGAAAAATTATCGTTGTAGAGGGAGTTATTGTTATAGGGAGGGTTCATTATACAATACCGTCTTGCCGAAACTGGTTTTTGCGCGGGAAAAACCAGTTCCTCCAAGACGGCCTTCCCTAAACTGCAATGGACTAACCCGTCTGCTAACGGTATCACACGCCAACTGAGCGCGAATGCACAGTATACAATACAATACCCAATTAAAAAATAACACGCTTAGGAATCAACTCGTGTTTCAAAATTTTAGCAAAGCTAATTTGAGCTCTGAAATGATGAAAAGATGGATATTTACAATTAATACTTTCTCATATTTCTTCGCAATTTTATCTCTATTTCTGTTTTTTCTTCAATCTCTACTATCCTCTTATATCTCTGCTCTCCACTATCCTATTATCTTTCTATTCCCTACTATTTATTATCCTCTTTATCTCCATTTTCGCTATTTCTTTCAACATATTCTTTCATTTAATGAATATTTACAACGAAAACTGACGTCGTTATCCCTTTCGAGGTGCAAATTTGTCAATTACTGTGTCAGGATTAATCATGAGGGCATTGCTGAAATGACGCTCAATGGATATAACGGCTAAGTTACGAAGGCATTTCCCAGCCATGTTTGCTTGTAAGCATGTTTTAATAAGCTTCGTAGTGGAAGAACTCCGTTCAGCCGAGGCTGAAATAAAGAAATATTACATATAGCCCTTATATTGATTTACACAGGTTTAACTGCATTCTGCATATATTAACCCAAGCATTCGCACGGTCCATGTGAATGTTTATGTTCATGTCTGTATCTTTCTAGCTCATTTTCTTCATTATAGAAAGATACAAGTTTAAAAAAATGGATTTACGGCTTTGAGTAATCATAGTAAGCGGAAAAATGAGTTGAATCAAATAGCCAATATAAAAATAGTTATGGAAACAGAAGTATGAGAAAGGTCTTTAATTTCCTAATTGAGGAAATGCATGATTATTAAATGAAATTTCTTAATAAATAGCTATAGAAATTAGTTGGTACATCAAAATAAATCATCCTTATCAAACCCACTCGATTTGCATATTGCTATCATGAAAATATAACTACACAAATCAGTAAGATTTGATACAGAAATGTACATGGAATTTAGTAGACGTGGCTTCAATAGCAGCCGAGATAAAATAATAGGAGGTTGCGGCACCCCCTCCATATGCTCCTAATAGGTTATCATGTGTTGTGTACTCTGTCTATGAAACTTGGTAAATGTGGCTTCAATAGCAGCCGAGATAAATAATGGGGGCAGCGGTACTTCTCGATACGCCTCTGATATGTTGTCATGTATAAAGACACTCATGTGTACTATCTGTCTATAAAATTTGGTAGATGTGACTTTAGTAGCATCCGAGATAAAGGCAACCTTTAATACGTTCCTGATGGTGATAAACGTTTTAAGAGGGTTGCAGCTGTGAACATTGCTGTTATTTCAATTGCAAGTAAAATTATAAAATTTGTGAAAGTCCCCTTTTTCTATGATCGGCCCTTTTTTCTCGGACATTTTTTCCATCTGCCCATTTTTCCGTGCCCTTTTGTCCAAGATTCATTTCCGGTTTGAGTACCCCATATTTACTAATAGTACATTGTTTTTTTGATAATGAGAAATGGCAGCAAACAAAACGAAATATTGCTTCGTTCTTAACAGAGTATTTAATCTATGTATGCTTTTCATACTAAGTACTGTGAAATGATCTATACTTATCACCCATGTGTCGGCGGGAAAAGTCAAGTTTTGGCCTTTTACCACAATTTTTATTTAATCCAGAGTTATCTTTTCAACTTACAAGGGGAACCCCACAGTGAGTGCTCCGTCGATTTTGATGAAAGTATAGCCAAAATAAGGAAATACGTGTCTCGGCATTCGTGCCAATGCGGCTTATTTTCGGAGACATGGATTTTTAAAGATTTTGCATCCGATATATGAGCTTAAAATACGACATCCTCCGCAAGCCAATCGGTAGCTTAGTTGGTAAGTTACCGGCCTAACGCTTCTTGGTTTTGCGTTCGATGCCCGCGGAAATCGATCACTTATTTTCATGTATCCTTTTTATTTATTTATGCATTTTTATTAGTAAAAATACTTCGCTTACAATCGGATTTTGTTCATAAACTTACTTTAATAAAATTCATATTTATGTAATTAAGTTAATTGTACGCTTATTGCCAGTGATAATTTCTACTCGAATTTTAATTGCTGATTATTAAAAAGTAGAAAAAGCTTTGGAGTAGCCATCCAGCCTGTTATGTTGTTAAATAGATCCAGCACACTTTAATAATGTTTTTACAAATGACGACGGCACCTGTTCTTCTACTGTTGAAGTAATTCCACCTCATTGTACCCCATACTGTCAACCTCGTGATGTGTACTTCTTCCGTCAAGTAAAAAATTTCATTAAAAGGTTACAAAATTGTGTTGAAACCTTACAAGAAAATAGTCATTTAAACACGAGAGCAGATAGATGCTTTGAAGACCCATTCACTTATTGACAATCAACTCTCGGCGCCTATTTTCAAGAATATGTTATAGTATTCTTGGTTTGTTGCAAAGTTAACAAACGAAAGAAGCGTTTATGAAAATGTAGATGGTATTTGTTTTCCAGATGATATTAGACAAAGAAAATCAGTTGTTCGAACAATTCATTTATAAAATGCTCACGTTGTAGAATTTTTTTATGTTTTTATTGTTTTTATGATAATTATCATCCAAAATTGTGTACCAGTAGACAATTCCGACACCTCCGATAGTGATACATAAAAAATATTTTCACTTCAGTCACTTTTAAAATAACATAGATTACATTTTATACGATAAAATGTTTCTACATAAATGAAATGCATATAAATGAGATGCATATAAAATGTTTACATGTTACAAAATAAAATGTTTATATGTTACAAAATAAAAGATTACATACTAAAAACACATTTGTCAATAGATAAATATATTTAAGGCATTATGCATAATAGATACTAATAGTGGAAACTGCAAAGGCTAATAATGACAAAATTAAACGAATTAACTCGGTTTTCTTTTTTATTTAATGGAATTGTTAAACGTTTTCAGAAAAAATCTTTCAATCCTTAAATAAAACAAAACTGCGTTATTGGTGTAATTCCATCCCTTCACAGGTTGACAATGAGTACGCAAATTTTATAAAAGTTATATTCACATAAAAACTTACAGCTAACTCCTAAACTTTTTTTACCTTTACAACCCTTCAATTAAAAATTAAAATTCGTGTACAAATTGTAACTGGAAAAAATATTGGCACAGAATTAAATATGTAAATATGAATTTTATTAAAGTCAGTTTATGAACAAAATCCGATTGTAAGCAAAGTATTTTTACTAATAAAAATACATAAATATGTAAAAGGATACACAAAAAAAAGTGATCGATGTCCCGGGGCATCGAATACAAAAACACGGCGCGACGAGCCGACAATTTACCGCGCAGGCTACCGATTGGCTTTC
>QLNU02015360.1:254884-268754 GCA_006491805.2 Dysdera silvatica | reverse complement strand
ATACTTGTTATTTGTATTGATGTTTCTTTTAGAGCCAAAGTGCACCGGAGAAGAAATATGAGCATTGTTTCTTAAAAACATTAAATGAATGTCTACTAAATAGTAATGATAAGTGCAGCATAGGTAATTTTGGTTAAGCGAACTTCGGAAAACCGGGTTTTAATGTATCTATACATTAAAAGGACTCCGTATCTTGTATCTATACATTAACAAATTGCGAGGCCTAAGGCAGGGTGTATTATACGCGAGGCCCTAAGGGCCTCGCACAATACACCTTGCCTTAGGCCTTGCAATTTCTGTGATTCCGTTTGCATTCAAGAATTAACGCGAAAGTTATGCTTAGAGTAAATAAAAGAAACCGTGAAAAATAAATATCGAAGAATAAACAATAATTAAAACATCATTACTGAAATACTATAAAAATCTTAATTACCAACAATATCTGAATATGATGGAAGAATTTGCGAAAGAAAGAAAAAGAAAATTTGATTTAACGTTATGATTTAACGTTTGATTTAACTGGATTAAACGTTAAAAATATGGAAAAGACGAAGAAATTAAGCTCAGATGAGATAAATAAATGAAATACGTTTGTATAGTTTATATAGCATGGAAAAGAACATTGCAAAAGCAAAATTAAAAAATGTTAGAATACGCTTCCACAAAAATATTAATAATCGAGAAAAGTTCTAATAAAAATTTTTAACGAATTATGTTTGAATATATCAGCACAAGTTGTAATAATACAGTAACAGAGTTTTGTTCCTGTGTTTGAAAATCAAGGGTGTGAACTTCCACAATGGAAATGCTGCTTGTTCACTTTGCAGACTTCCTTGATTGTTGCTACTAAAGATTCAAAGAAATGCAAACTAAATAATTACAGGTTCTAAAATTGGCTAAATGCCAAGTTGTTTCCTTTTATGTGATGTTTTCTATATATACATAATTTCACTTTCCGTATCTGGCAACATATATTGTATAATTATAATTTCACTTTTTTTTTTCTTTTTGTTGTTGTACGTATAATAGAGTATAATATAATAACGGTACGTATAATAGAGTTTTCCGAATTCTAAAATTATCTTCTGTCTTCAACTTACCATCAAAGTGTGCACACGTCTCATCGAAAGCGCTGCCAAAAAAGACGTACTAAATTTCTCTAACGTTGTATGTGAATTTACTTTTTGGCGTGCATTAATGAATTAACTTAAATATTTAAAGCCTTTAATAAATATTATTTTCAACTCGATGGAATTACAGCATTGCTCCAATACCTATATCTTCAAGGGAGGGTGGGGGAGAGATATGACTAACTACCTATGCATTAAGGAGCGTGTCTATGTTTTCTTTGGAGAAAGAGAAGAGTGTACTGTTCCAGGCGGAAGTAAATTTTCTCGTCCAAGGCAATATCATTTCAACCTCCCAACATAAATTGTAACTCCGGAACGTCGGGTCGAAGATGGAATCTGGAAAATATCAAGGATTATCAAATTAGAACACTGTTATCGTTCGCTCAAGGGGACCAGCTACCAATAACGCAATGAATGTCAACTCCGGTTGTTAAAATAATGTATTCTTTGTAGATTTTGAGAGCGGGTTTCAAGAAAATTAAGTTACGGTCCAATTCTAATCAAGCATGGATGGGGTTGAGGTGCTATGGTTTTATGTGCCATAAATAGTACGAGTTAATACGAAATAATGGTTTCTGACGGCAAAGTAAAATACTAAAAAATATTTCCGTGAATAGAAAAAAAATCCGTGAAAAATTATTTCAGCGAAACTACTCTCTCTCTCTCTCTCAGTTTTACAAGAAAAGCGTTCAAAAGGATCCTATACTAGCACCTTTTAATATAGTCAATACTTTTTTTTTATCGTCAATGCATTGTTTTTTTTTAAATTTCTCAAAATACAGTGTAAAAAATTTTGCATAGTTAAATTTGAAACTGTGATGAATGGAAACTCGGGTGAAGTTATTTAACAATCAAAATACGTCCTAATGAAAACAGTTCTCGCATATGAAATGGATAAATTGAAGCAAGTCCTTTTTACACGATGGCCTTCGGTAGAAACGTCAGTACTACAGATCAAAAATGTTAATAAGCGGCGCTGGAATAGTATGAGAAAGACTTTAGTACCTTTAAAGGGTACGTTTCTTTAAAAATTTCATTTTAAACGACGCGATCCCGAGGTTTTTTCGGTAAGTGTCATGAAAGTTCGTTGCATTCGGTTTACAGAAAGCTGAAACAGACATTTTCAGAAAATGGCATATCAAAAACACTTCGGGCAAGTCGTCCTTTCTAAGAACATTGCACAACGTTTCTACGAAGTAGTTGTCAGATATGCTTAACAACGGAATTTGCAGCTCTCCGATGGAGAAGTCGGTCTGATTTTTTATAAATGGAAGTGTAAATAGAAAAGGTGTAAAGTCTTATAATTAATATAATGAAATATGTCTATAACGCTAATCTGTCTACAACGCTAATCTCTCTAAAACGCTAATCTGTCTACAACGCTAATGTATCTATAATGATATCTTTTCCTGATCTCTAAAATATCGTTATGGACGGATTTCATTACATATTATATATTAATTTTCATTACGCAATAATGACACGACTTATGACAATGTTTTGCAAATGACCTTGTGGTCATCAGATTCAACAATGAAATTGGTTTCGATGTCATTAAACATCCGAGGCATTTGTTACGTAGTTGGTTCAACCGTATAGGTTAATTCCCATGCTCACTGGTACGATAGAATTAAGCCAGTTTGTTTTCCCAATGTATGGATTCCCGAATTGGATTTGAATATAATGGAATGACATTGCCATTAATACATATCAGGTCCGTTTAAATATAAATAATGATAATTCTATCAGCGCGTTCTTTAATTTTTAGTGACTTTCAATGAGGACATAAACTGTTCATAATTTGATATAAACTTTTCGATAGTTTTTCATTGCCTTCAACTTTTTTGTGCCATTCTTTGAGGGTGAATTAGTTGTACCTGCAGAGTATCCGTTACTTCAGATATATTATATAATCTGTATGAGTCGTTTCTAGACATTTTAGTCATTTTATAGAGCACCTGAAATGCGCAGCGGACCCCTCACCTGTATTTTGACATAGAACATCATTACAAGATTAGTACTATTTTTTTTTTTTTTTGGTGAATGCATAAATGTAACTTAAAATTTGTCCATTGCTCCAATCCAAAGAGTGTTGACGCCGTCGTTTCTCCATGGATCGGACCAGGGCCGGATTTAGAGTGCGATGGACCTGGGCGCAACGATTTTGTCGCCCCTCTCCATTGGCGTAACAAGGGGGTTAACCCCCTAGAAAATTTCTTCTAAGCATTGAGGTATATGGCTTAGGCCCCCTCCCCCTTAGAAAAAAGTTATCCCCCTAGACTTCGAAGCTAGTTACGCCCATGCCTCCTCCCCTCTCGCCATACTAACAGAACAAATAAAATTCTGTGGTTTTGCCTCCTCAAATGCGACATAAAATCGCACAGGATAGAGAAGGGGCGACATTTATGATTAGCCTACCTTATGTGCATTATTATAAGATATAATAATGATATTTTTATAAATAAATTTAGTTTATTTGACGACGAGTTTTTTGGATTTCTTTTTTAATATTGGGGAAGGGGGCAAAGGCGAATGCAGAACAAAATTTCAGGGAGGGCGCAAAGCTTGAAATTTTCGCTTGTAAGTTTAAAGTATTTTTACTTAAAAATAATAATTTTTAATATAAATTTATTATTCTCTGGGGAGGAGGGGGGCAGGGGTTGTTTCACGCAATTTTTCAGAATTTCAGATTTAGAAAAAAAGGTGGAGAGCGCCTTCTCGGGGAGAGCTGATCGACAGAATTCTACGGTAAATAATTTGCAATTAAAAAAAAAATCCGCAGCCTCTTACGCCCTGGGCAAGTGCCCAACGTGCCCATTTATAAATCCGGCACTGGATCGGACGGCAAAGCCCCCCCCCCATATTCGTATAATACTATTAATATTATAGGACAAACCTTCTCAACTACACGATCATGTAATTTGTGAAGAAGAAGAAAGTCCTCATTATTCGTTGTGATTTCTCTTTATAAGCTGCAGTTGAAATTAAAATAAGAATTTTAAACGTTTTGTAGTAGTATCAAATATAGAAACGTTAAGACGATGACCTGGACAATAATAATGGGTACATTCCTACTTGCTAACCAAAAAATCTGAATTTTGATATCCGATAAATTTAGGCGACCTCTGGCCTACTGAAGTGCTCCCCTCTGCTGCGGGGTTCGTAAGTGGTACCCATACTAATCGAAAATTCAATATGCGAAAAAGTAAGTAGTGAACGTAAAAACCAAACACGGGTGAAAACGATAAACATAAATATTTGACGGAAATAAAAGCAAGACGTTTATATTTTTGTCACTTCAAATTATGAATGGATTTTTCACAACCTTTGAAGAAGAGTTTCGCAGCAACAAGTCGGAATTTAAAGAATAAGTATTAATCGTTCAGAGAGAAAGGGGGGCGTCGTGGTAAGCGGCTGACATCACCCAGAAATCAACAGTACGTGGTGTTTTATGGTGATTAACCTCCTGGGGACTAACAGAGTACTATGCTGCTTTAATTTCTGTGATCGGAGAGAAACAAGATACAGTCGAACTTCATTAACGCAAATTACTTTTAACACGAACTAATTCTTGAATCCCCATTAAAATGGATAACTTAACGCAGTTCCCCTCTCAACGGGCACCCCTCAGATAAGGCCAGATAAGAATTCCAGAGCAACAAACCTCCTTCACAATATTATCCCTCTTTTACGGACACCCCTTTTTTACGGACAAAATTTTCTGTCCGGCGAGTGTCCGCTAATGAGGGGTTTTACTGTAATACAGTCCTATCTTTCCCGGATAATGCGAATTATACCTTTAACGTGAATAGTGAGTGTTCGCGTTAACGAGGTTAAATATAAGCCACTGCACACGTTCATTGTGAAAAACACTGTCTAGATTTATTTTGTAATTAAAATTAGGCGTATAAAGTAATGGTTTCGAAATTCCATTAAACATTCTTTTACTCCTATTGTAGCCTTGACAGTAAATCTAATTGCTAATTTTAAAAACGTTAATTTTAAATTAACGTTTGTAGTACATATGACGTGCTTCATGCCTCATCTGATGCAATGCATTTTTTTTTTTTTTAATTAAATTATAGCTAAATAATTTAATTATTTTCTCAAATGTTTTCGAAAAAGTTATTTCGGAAAACTTTTTTCCTTTTTTCATAATTCGAAAAAGGTGAAATTGCGATAAAATGATGTCAAAAGTTTTTTCAATATTTCGATAAAAAAAGTAAAACCGATACGAGAGGATCCGACTTTTTATCGTAAATGTATTTTCGAGGATTACTTTTAGGCGAATTTTAGAGCCCGCCAGAACTCCGCCTCTTCGAGGGCGTTCGGCGGTGATGCTCCGCCCAAACAGAGGCGGGGCGTGACAGGCAGCATCCCTGTTCCATCTCAACATCCGTCTGTCAACCATGAGCGTAGTCGGTGGGTACCAGCAACAATTCCGAAGTACAGCCGAAACCACTTATCCTCAGCAATACTACAGCGGGTCTCGTTACGACACTCTTCCCACCAATCCTTCCAACAGCGACTACTTGTCCTGGTCTTTCGCCAACTATAGTACAGATTCTTCGTTAGAATACAGCCCTGTTCATTCTTCAATACCTGGTAGTGTTGATTGCTGTGGTTCCAGCAGTTTGAGACCAGAGAGGGGTTTTAAAAGAAGAGTGACGGCGAACAGGAAGGAAAGGCGAAGGACATTGTCGATTAACAATGCATTCGCCGAACTCCGGGACTGTATCCCGAATGTTCCATCAGACACAAAGCTTTCAAAAATTAAAACGTTAAGATTAGCGACAAGCTATATAGCTTACCTTATGGACCTCTTGGCCCAGGATGATCCCGCAAGAGCTCCGCAAGGAGGATTTAAAGCTGAACTTTGCAAGAAGTTGGAATCTAGGGAAGAAAGGAGAAAAAAAGAAATCGTAAGTTCTAATTAAATATACAAAACCTTTTTCATTGTTTAAACGTGAAACAAAAAATTAAACACAATATTTTAAGTCATTGGCGTACGCAGGGGGTGTTGATGGGGGTTGTAACCCCCCATTGCAATGAAATTTTGTATATTTAACATAGGAATATGTGAGTTGTAGCTCTGTAACCCTCCATTACGAACTTTCTGCGTACCTATGATTTAAGTTAATAAATATTCAGAGTGAATTTTCAGCTTGGACAGCAACGAGATAGCTTATGTCACTACTACTTACTCATAGTAATGGATTGTCAAGCATTGCATGCTTTTCGTAAGCTTCACAAATGTTATCAAATTTGAGTATTTATTTTCATTTTTTAATATTTTCATAGGTTTCGGGAGAATTAAAAAAAAAAGTGTCACAACCTTGTTTTTTATAAAATTTGTTCCTATTTTTTTATTTTGTCAAAATTAAAATTAAAAGCTAATTTTCATATGTGGTTGAAAAATTATTCCCATGATAAAGGCTAAATTTAATGTTCGTTTAAAAAACCTGCAAATTAGACATTATAGCTTTATAAATAAAAGAGCACTGCTTTATAGTAAAACCAACAATAAATTCAATAAATAGCTGTAATAAATATGACCTCTTGGAGATAAGATATTTAAAATCTATAATTTACTTTTAAACAATTCTTACATTTGAATAAACAAAATGAGGTCTGCAATCTTGAAGACAAAGCCCATGTTAGAAAGCTCAGCGGCGGTTTTAGCGGGTGGGCCAAGGCCTACCCAAATATTTTTTTTTTATTATTATTATTTATTTTATTTTATTTTTTGTGAAAGGTAAAAAGTTTGAACCTTTTTCAACGAGTGAATAGGCGTGTTTTTTTAAAAATGTAATTGCAATAGAGCTGTTTTTAGACGCAATTTTTATACAAAAGTATGTATCTTTGTATATAAAGGCCAGAATATGTAATGTGTAAGACGTTTACTCCTTTGTGGGGACATTTAAAAGTGGGGGAACAATTAAAAAAGGATATATAGGTTGAAACGCTATTAGATTTCATCTTAACGCGAATACAAGCTGGACTAACAGGGGGAACCCACAGTGAGTGCGCCACCGATTTTGATGATGGAATTTATTTTCTCTCTCTCTCTCTCTCTCTCTCTCTCTCTCTTTATGAAACCGAACCCAAAATAAGGAAATACACGTATCGGCATTCGGACCAATGCGGCTTATTTTCGGAGATATGAATTTTTAAAGATTTTGATTCCGATATATGAGCTTAAAATAGGACATCTTCTATAAGCCATTTGGTAGCTTAGTTGGAAAGTTAATGGCTCTGCGTTTTTGCGTTCGATGCCAGTGGAAATAAATCATTTTTTTTATGTATCCGTTTTATATATTTATGTATTTTCATTAGTAAAAATACTTTTCTAAAATTGGATTTTTTTCATAAACTTACTTTAATAAAATTCATATTTACATATTTAATTCTGTGATACTATTTTTCGCAGTTATAATTTTTACACGAATTTTAATATTTTATTGAATAGTTGTAAAGGTACAAAAAGGTTAGGAGTTAGCTGTAAGTTTTTATGTGAATATAGCTTTTATAAAATTTGCGTATTCATTTTCAACCTGTAAAAGGATGAAATACTGATCAATACTAAACCAATAGTTTTGTTTTATTTAAGGATGGAAAGATTTTTTTCTGAAAACTTTTAACAATTCCATTAAATAAAAAAGAAAACTGCGTTAATTCGTCTTATTTTGTCATTATTAGCCTTTGCAGTCATCCTCTATTAGCATCTATTATGCCTAATATTTTTTTAAAATATATTTATCTATTGAAAAATGTATTTTTAGTATGTAATATTTTATTTTATAACATATAAACATCATTTTATTTTATAACATACTGGCGCAGTATAGCCCAGATGCTCTTGCGCCATAAAAAAGCCAAACAAACAAACAAACAAATTTTATAACATATAAACATAATTTTATTTTATAACATATAAACATCATTTTGTTTTATAACATATAAACATAATTTTATTTTATAACATATAAACATTTTATGTGTATCTCATTTATGTGCATTTTATTTATATAGAAACATTTTATTTTATAAAATGCAATCAATTTTATTTTAAAACTGACTGATGTGAACATATTTTTTGTGTATCACTATCGGAGGTGTCGGAATTGTTTACTGGTACATAATTTTGGATGACAATTATCATAAAAACATAAAAAAATTCTACAATGTGAGCATTTTATAAACGAATTATTCGAACAACTAGATTTTCTTTGTCTAATATCATCTGGAAAACAAATACTATTTACATTTTTAAAAACGTTTCTTTCGTTTGTTAACTTTGCAACAAACCAAGAGTACTGTAACGTATTCTTAAAATTCGGCGCCGAAAGTTGATTGTGAATAAATTAATGGATCGTCAAAGCATCTATCTGCTCGCGTGTTTAAATGACTATTTTCTTATAAGCTTTCGACACAATTTTGTAACTTTTTAATGAAATTTTTTACTTGACTGAAGAAGTACACATCACGTGGTTAACAGTATAGGTTACAATGAGGTGGAATTACTTCAACAGTAGAAGAAGAGGTGCCGTCGTCATTTGTAAAAACATTATTAAAGTGTGCTGGATCTACTTAACTACATAACAGGCTGGATGGCTACACCAAAACTTTTTCTACTTTTCAACTTTTTAATAATCAACAATTAAAATTTGAGTAGAAATTATCACTGCCCATAAGCATACAATTAGCATAACTACATAAATATGAATTTTATTAAAGTACGTTTATGAACAAAATCCGATTGTAAGCAAAGTATTTTTATTAATAAAAATACATAAATGAACATGTAAAAAGGATATATATTAACAACCGATTTCCACGGGCATCGAACGCAAAAACACGAAGCGCTAGGCCGGTAACTTACCAACTAAGCTACCTATTAGTTTGCAAAGGATGTCTTATTTTAAGCTCATATATGGGATGAAAAATCTTTAAATCTTTCAATATACATATCTCCGAAAATAAGTCGTATTGGCACGAATGACGAGACGCGTATTTCCTTATTTTATCTCTACTTTCATCAAAATCGGCGGCGCACTTGCCGTGGGTTCCCCCTGTAAGTTGAAAACATATAACTCTGGATTAAATAAAAATTATTGTAAAAGGCCAACACCGTCAAAACTTTACTTTTCCCGGGACCAAATGGGTAATAAGTATAGATCATTTCCCATTGCATAGTATGAAAAGCATACATGGATTCAATACTTGCTAAGAACGAAGAAATATTTTGTTCTGTTGGCCGCCATTTCTCATTACCAAAAAACAGAGTACTAGTAGTAAATAAGGGGTACTCAGACTAGAAACGAATCTTGGAAAAAAGGGCCGATGGAAAGAATGGCCGATCATAGAAAAAGGGGACTTTCACAAATTTTATAATTTTAATTGCAATTGAAATAACTGCAATGTTCACAGCTGCAACCCTCTTAAAACGATTATCATCAGGGACATATCGAGGGGTGCCTTTATCACAGATGCTACTAAAGTCACATCTACAAAATTTTATAGACATATAGTAAACATGGATGCCCTTAAACATGACAACATATCAGGGGCGTATCGAGTAGTACCATTGCCCCATTTACCAAATTTCCTAGACGGAGTACACAAAACATGAGTGCCTTTAACATGCAACCTATCAGGGGCATATGGAGGGATGCCGTATTATTTAACTCCTCTGAGGGGGTGCTCCTATTATTTAACTCGGCTGCTATTGAAGCCACATCTACAAAATTTCATGTACGTTTCTGTATGAAATCTTACTGATTTGTGCGGTTATATTTTCATGATAGCGATATGAAAATCGAGAGGGCTTGATAAGGATGATTTCCTTTGATGTATCAAATGATGTACCAACTAATTTCTATAGCTATTAAGTAATTTCCATTAATAATTATGCATTTCCTCAATTAGGAAATTAAAGACCATTCCCATACTTCTTTTTCCATAACTATTTTGCCATTGTCTATTTTATCCAACCCATTTTTTCCGCTTACCATGATTATCCAAAGCCATAAATCCACTTTTTTAAACTTGTATCTTTCTGTAATGGAGAAAATACGCGAGGAAGTTAATCATGAACATATATATTCACATGGACCATGGATCATGCAAATGCTTGAGTTAATATAGGCAGAATGCATATAGGCAGAACCTGTGTAAACAAATATAAGGGTTATATGTAATATTTGTTTATTTAAGCCCCATTTAAACCCAGTTTTTCCACCATAAAGCTTATTAAAACATACCTACGAGCAAGTATGGCTGGGAACTCCTTCATAACTTAGGCGTTATATCCATAGAGCATGAGCTCAGCAATGCCCTCCTGATTAATCCTGACACAGTAATTGGCAAATTTGCATCCCAAAAAGGACGACAATTTCAGTTTACCTCGTAAATATTCATTAAATGAGGAAATATGTTTAAGGATATAGCGAAAATAGAGATAAAGAGGATAATAAAGGGTAGATAATAAAACGATAATGGGATAATAAAGAGTAGAGAGATAATAGGATAGTAGATATTGAAGACAAAAGAGAAATAGAGAAAAGTTGCGAAGAAATATGAGAAAATATTAAATGTAAATATAAATTTTTTCATTATTTGAGAGCCCAAATTAGTTTTGTTAAAATTTTAAAACACAAGTTGATTCCGAAGCGTGTTATTTATTAACTGGGTATGGTATAGCACAATTCGGAGTATAACAATGCAGCATATTGTGTAATTCAAATATGTATTTAAGTATTTGTTTATGTAATATAAATACCGAAAACTATTATGCATGTCAAAATAACATACGTTTTCTATCGGAGTGTTTCTCAATTGTCCCAGAGATAGGTTCGTTATTCGGAGGTTTTCGTTCTTAAAAGGTGTCCGTTAATGGAAGTTTTATTTTATATTTGTTAAAGCTAATGTACGAAAATGCCGCCCCCCACCTCTTCCGTGGCACCCACTGCTGAAAGCCCCCTTTTGGCACGTCACTGGGAAGAACACCTTCCCCAGTTACTCCAATGAAGGCCCACTCATAAAATTTTTTCTGAAACCGCACCTGGCGCCAGCACTGAGTACAAGTAGATTGTTTACACGTTGAGTGCCCCGGGAATTTATAAGGAAATCCCCGTCAGGCCACGCGCGCTGCTTAGAAGTGCGCTGGTATTGTGGTATAGCAATGCGATTTTTTGAAAAGAAATATTTAAATACATTAATGATACAATCCTGTAATAAATAAAAATTAAATAAATTTTAGGTAATTACTTAAAACGATGTAAATTTTTTAGTTTTGATATCATATTTTACACTGTCAGTCACCGGTGACTGACGCGGCCTGAACGCAAAGTTCAGTGTCGGTCACCGATGAGTGACGTGGCACTCAACGTCTTAAATGGTGAAAATTAGTGATGAAACACTAGAAATAAATATGTATGATGCAAATTCTGGGTTTTAAACTTTGAGTTAATTCTTGGGGGGTCCGCAAGGGCGAGTGATCTCTGAAGAGGGTCCGCGGTCTAGGAAAATTTAAAAACCTCTGGTCTAGATAATAATTAATTTAAATAACTAGATAATAATAAAAATAAACTCATTCCCACTATTAAGGTCTCTTCATTTTTCATTTCCTCCTTATCCTTATTCCCTCGCGACTTAAAAATCAACGTTTTATTATTTTTTGTCTTTTGTTTTGTATTCTATGTTTGTTTTTCTACTTTTCATTGTTCCTTTCTTCAGCCTTCTTCACTCGATAAAGGGAGCAGGTAGCTCCCGAAACGTTGTTATTATTTGTTTTAATAATAAAAAACTACTCCAGTGAGAAAAATCTTCTGTCAGTATTGCAGTTTAATAAATTATAAATAAAAGTGTAGGGTAAAGCCATGGTATTTTGGGACACGTTCAAAATTTGAAAAAGAATGATGTTTACATCATATTAAAACTAATAAATTATATCATTTTAATCTTTCAAGTCTTTTCAAAATAATGCGTTGTATTATTTAATTAACTGTACCGAAATTGAAAAAAACATTGAAAACTCCGTTACGGAAGGACATAATTTCATGTTTTTTCTGTCCTTCCGTAACGACGCGCGTTTTTCAATGTATATTTTTTTTATACTGTATACAAATGTTGATACCATTTCAGTTAAAAGTAGTATTAGGCCCTTTTCTTAAAATGACTTACGAAAAACATTTCAGTTTAATATTTTGAAATTGTAGAAAAAAAACATTAACCATAAATGCCATCATTCCAAGGTTTTGAATGCCATGGCTTTGCCCTGTAATCATTGACATCTGAATATGCTTATAATTAATTGATGGCATCTATATTTTTATATTAAATTTAATATATATATATATATATAAAATTTCGGGCCCTTTAATGATTTCCATGATTTGATGGCCCTCAATCAATTTTTTGACAGTCACCGCCGTAGGTTAAACTTCTTGTTTTGAGAAAAGGGCGTGTGGCTTTGCGGTTACGTTAAAATTTCGATCTCGTCTCAAACGGCTTAAATTTTTTAAGATGTTAAGTTCGAAAACAAATTTCCAATATTTAATTTTCAACACTTATTTTAAGCAGCTAGCAACTTCTAATGAAATTACCGTGTCGACATTATTCTTGACGTTTCGGTTTGCTTTTATGCAGGTCTTCAGACGACTTGCAAAAGGCTGCCAAAACGTGAAGATAAAAACGCTGGCATGGCGCACTAAATCTAAAAATAACGTGTGTATGATCCTAGGCGTACGCAGAAAGTTCATAAGGGCGGATGTGTTAAAGAGCTGCATACATTCATATGTATATAAAATTTCATCGCAGTGTAACCCCCCACTGCGTACGCCAGTGTATGTGATGATGTTCGCCGTGTAAGCCTTCGTGAAACTAGTTGCGCAATCGTACGAAGGAAGGTCCGACGTCGGGTGTGTATTTCAACCACTATTTGCGACATGTCGTGTGGTAAATTGATAGTTTTATTCACTAATAGATGTAACGACGTTGGACAATGGCGTTGATGTAGGGCAAAGTAAATAGATTTACGACGTAGGCGTCTTACAAAATGACGCAACGGATAATAAGAGATTTGGCCCACGCATGGAATTGATAAGAAACAGCTATTCGCCAATTAAAGTACCTTGTAAGTCTGTCAATTTTACCTCTCGGACGCTGATCACCTTGCATAGGTTCTTTTTATTTCTCGCTTTCGTACTAAAACCTAATGGTTTCAATATATATCGAACCAACACCCTCAAGGACATCTCTTCCAGCAGTTTGCATTTCCTTGCTGTATATCATTGCGCACTTCCAATTTCATTGGAAGCTTGCATTGTTGTTTTTCTTGCTTTGTTTATATTTGTTTTTTCACATCCGATATAATTATCCCTGTTTTTAACGTGCCCTTGGTGGCTCAGTGGTTACGCCCACGAACTTGGAGTTCGCTGTGGTGGATGAATTCCAGTGCCCTTTTTGTGATGGTTGGTAAACGACCGTGGATCGTATTAAACCTCTGCTGCAGTGTCATATTAGTACTTTACCTACCAGAAGAAGTCCATTAATTTGCTATATATAGTCGCAAACGGTAGGTGAAGTGTTAAGCTTCAGCTACCGTGTCATGTGAGTCGTGCGTTCTGGTGTTTATGACTTTTGTGGAGTTTGGTTCCATTTCTGGTAAGCTTGATTGTGCGTAAATAGCTGCCAGTTGGCAAGTCGTTAACAGGCTTGTGAGTGTTCAAGATTACCCA
>QLNU02015360.1:231513-254784 GCA_006491805.2 Dysdera silvatica | reverse complement strand
AGACTGTTAGATAGTCTTTGGAATGTCGTAAACAGTAAACTACCAGTCACTTAAAATACAGAAGGAAGAAATAAAAAAAAAGCCTGCAAAAATTCTCTTAAAATTACCGTATGTCGCAGCTCTTCCGTTTTACGTCGAATTCCCAGTCGCAGATAAAGTTATGGGCCATGCTATTTACAGGAGCGAAAAAATTGCCCTTAACGAGAGTGGAATGGACTTTAGGTAATGGAGGACATTGCCGAAATTGGAGGGGCGTTGTTAACGAATGGGACGAATGATAGGTTAGTGTACATTAGGGGTTGACAAAGGCGGTGAAATGTCGTCAGGTTCTTCGCCATTCCTTGCTTTCTTTTAAAGATACGGTCATTCTTTCACCTTTGATTTTTTTTTTTTGCTTCCTTCAAAATTCCGAGATTTTTTCGCAAAACAGGTAGAGCCCGATCAATTATACTGTGGGTGGCCTATGGCTCCAAATCGTAGTTTAAAATCATCAGCTCAGTGTAGTGGCTTAGGTGGCGCAGTGCAACATTAAGATTTGCTTATGCACTGTGCTCCAAATTAATGGATAATATACAAAGCTATATATAATTCATAGTATATGGGAGAAAATGTAATTAAATTTTGTTAGTAGATGCAAATGTACCAATATCTTCTAAAGCTGATTAACAGCCTTGTACTAGAGAAGAGTTCGAGCTCAGTTTTGGAGGCCCGAGCCCGCCCCAGCACGAAGACTTGCAATTTGAGCCCGTCCGAACCCAAAATCGTTGAAATTTGAGCCCGATCCCTTCCGGGCCCAAAGCTTCGAATGCAACTTTAACTCCTTCACGTACGATTTAAATTTTAAAAAGTTTGCTGAATTACATTATTCAATTTCCTTCGAATTTTCATATACCCGTATTTCTACAATCTTCGAAAACGAATCATAAAGTTGAATTCCTTGGAGAATTTCTATATAGAAAAGTTAGTTTTTAGCTAGCTTGTCAAATAGTTTCCATCCGTCTAATGAGTCTGAGCCCGCCCCAGCCCGTTTCAGATTTTTCTCCAACTATAAATAAAAAGCTCTAGTTTGAGCTACATAAACGTGGGTGGCAAAAATTATTGTATAATAAATTCCCCCACGAAAACTCACAAAAATCTCGCCCCGGAGGCTTTTCTGTGTTGACCATATTTGGCAATTGTGTTATCCCTGTGAAGGGTAATAATATCTTACATCCTCATATACGGAGAAAAATGCGTTTGTTCTTGTCCTCGTTCGTCTAGTAGGTCAAGACACCGCGGGCTCAACGCGGGGACCCTGGTTCGAATCCAGGATGAGGACCGCGCCTTTTTTTCTCCAAATATAAAAAAAGCTCTAGTTTGAGCTATATGAACGTGGGTGGCAAAAATTATTGCATAAAATGCTTATTTAATGGAAATAAGATTGTTTTGTTAATCAGCTTTCTGGTCAGCTTTTAGCAGCATAATGAGTACAATAATTTCTCGATACCCACTTCCTAAATTTTCTTAAAGCTCGCGCAGTTCTGTGAGAAGCGAATCACCTCGGTAAAAACGGTTCATGCGTTTTTATTTGACCATTTGACTAAGTTTAATCTTTCCACCTTGAGCTTGCCGGGATCGTAACCTCACAAAATGAAGTCACCATCTCATCAACTATCTCTATCACCATCTCTATCAACTCATCATCGGATCTACTGGTAAAAAAAAAAAAGGGCCACCAAGAAAATATATTTCCGATTTTTCACATAAATCATGGCACTAGCGTCCATATGGGGTGAGTTTTGCCCCCTAACCGTTCAAACATGACAGCCTGAAGAAAGTACATTTACTCCTCAAAAGTTTTACAAGCACATTTTAAAATAAGGTACTTTTTAGCTCATTACTAATTGTCAAGCAGTATCAATTATTTTTGTAGCATTTTAGTATCTTGTACATTCACTAAAATTTTTGACAGTCTTGAGAAGAAAGTAATAATTTTTCTCAGCCCCCCCCCCTCCCCAGAAGTACTCATATGGGCACTCATGAATTATGGGCTTCGTGATTCCAAACCACCTTTTCATGAATCTCATTTCCAACGTTCATGATTTTCCCTTTCAACATATCGTTTAAAAAAGTAACAACTAGTGGTACATGATCCGAAATGAGTAAAATTTTGTCACGATTAAATAAAAGAAAATTAAATAGAAAGAAATAGAGAAAGAGTAAGAATACGTAAAACTTACCAGCAGCATAAGAAAAATATCGCGACGTTTCGAGAGCTACTGTTCCCTTTATCAAGTGAAGTTTGAGTTTTTCCGCTCTAAGATTTCGAACTGATCAATATCATAAAGAAGACCGGGGGGGGTGGCAATATAATCAACAATAGTGGTACCGTGGTGTCCTATAAAAGTAAAAGCTCTTTCAAAATATACATTATAGAGCTTTGCGGGATATTCCGTCACGTCTGTTTATTAAAAACACTTAACGTTTCACTCCGTGCTATGCGGAGCATCCTCAGAAGCAACAAACTTTTTCAAAAGTCAATTCAACCACCTACAATAACTAACATTCCCTTAACCAAATCTTCAAAAATACTGCTTATAACTGCTTTGAAATCTCTACCGGTTCAAGATGGTGGTTCATCAACAAGAATAAAGAACTATGTTTAGAGGAGCAGAAATTTTAAAACTAACGTTTTTTATGCAATGCAAATTCCTTTTCCCCAACCAGAAATTTACAATTTTATCATTTTTTAAACTTTGTTCAAAGTTTGCGGTGGATAAATTTTTTAATGCACTTTAGAAATGCGCCATCTGGTTTGTCTTTGCATTTTCGCTGACATACAAGTTCAGCGAAATGCAAAGCTAAAAGATTCGTACAACGGCGATGGTACTATTACTTCCATTTACTCTCTATTTTACAATGAAATTCATTCAAGTATATAATTTACACAAAACCGAAAAGTAAATTGTAGGATCGTTTGATGATGGAGTGCTGCCGCAAAAAAAGCAAAGGAGGATAAATATAATTTCGGTACTCGTCTGCTCTTTCTTTTTTCTTCATTGTTATATTAATTTTATTTTTAAATGCATACGTTTTTAAAATGCTGCCTGCGGAATGGGGGCACATTTGTGAATTGCTCACGGTAAATTTAAAACCTCGCCAATTTTTGACACCCGTTCAAAAACGTGCCAAAGGCGCTTATCCTTCCATAAACTATAACCCAATTTAGGAAACAACACCATCGCCGCTATACTTTGAGGTTACAGATGTTAACTGGTGATTAAGTTAGAATGGAGGAGAGCAGAAAGCTATAACTTGTTGCATGGCTCTCCTCCAGATGGGTAACGTATTATATAAATCATTTTTTACAGATTTGTCGCGTTGATAATTTTAGCTGCATATTTAATAATTTGATGATGAAAAGAACTTTTGTGCTACATCATGGCCTCATTTGAGAAAACTGCAACAAAGGGCATGGTGAAGCCTGAGTTGATATAAGTAACTTTAATCCAAACTGAGAACATGATCTGAATTGATAACGCGAATTTCTCAATATTTTATTTAGTAATTTTTGATTTGGTTTTAACAGGGTTTTAATAAATTAGTGTTTATAATATATAGATATGTACTTTGTTGTCGTGAACGAATGAGGAGGAAAACTCAAGTTTTACAAAATTCAAAAATCTAGTTTAATGATTGCGATAATTGGCATATTTTTAATAAGCGATTACTTGTATTAATTAGATATGTTCCGTTATCATTAGTAAAAGAGGAAGAAAACGCGAGGATGGGGAGGCTTCATCCTGAAGTTATCGCAGTTTTGTCAAGTAATAAACATATGTGCAAAGTGTTGGGAAGTTTCCTTGTAGTTAGAGATAATAGTTTTTCTTAAGATTTTATTACAAATGAAGAAACACTAGAGGCCATGAGAAGCACTCTTAGATTTCCCAAAAATATACGAATCCTTCAAGTTCGTGTTTCATCGAATTAATGCAGACGTGAAAATACAAAGATGGCTTGCATCCAGAATGCCTAAAATACACGAAGCATTTCTTCCCTATAACGAACCTCAGACAAAATCGAAGAAGAATAAAAAAAGACGGAAATATCGATTTTTTTAATCTAAAAAAAAGTATTTATGGATGTAAAACGTAAATTCTAAGACTTTTTTTCGCCTCGATGATTTTTTCTTAAATCTTTTGTCCAAAGCCATCTTGAAAAGGATCAAGAGTGCTGAGATTGGCGCATTTTCGCCTTTTTATTTTTTTAAAGCGTTAAGGCAACCCTTGGAGCGTTTTTTTTTTTTTTTAAATCTCAAATTGTCATTTTATGATAAAATCGATCACAATTATTTGACTGAAAATTTCCACGGAATTGAAAAGTACATTGTATGATAGTTTCGTTATGGATTTAGTAATAAAAAAGCTTAGATTTACTACAGACAATAAACAATGGGTGATAAATAATGCAAGTTTTAATATTTCTACTACCCTTTGAATTTTTATTTTATTCTAAGCTTATACATTTCTAAAATTATTCCTGAAGATTAAAGTAGCTCTGGGTGACTGCGTAGGGGAGCAATGATTTTGTTCTGCATGCCGCAGCGAAGCTGCAAAACCCCCGATTTCTTTTTTCACGTTTTAAACGTTAATCATTGACACATAATTGTTGAAAATGTTTATAATTGCCAAGAGTGTTAAGGAGGTGGGAGAAGTCCAAGTCATCTAGAAGACATAAACTATTAATGACCCCAACTTAGGATACAATCCCATCGCTGGCTGAAAGCCTCATGAGGAGTAGTATGTGCTTATCCAAATTGAAAGGCAAATAATGGTACAATAATGATACAATAAGAAAGAGGATTCAAATATCCCACTTTCCAGTGGTATAGAGAACAAATTTCCCTATTAATAGTTTAACCGAAGAACAGTAAAGCTTATACATGGGAATAATTGTGGGATTACAAAATATAGAATAACATATCTAAATATATCGAATGATGAAAAAAAATTACCTTTCAAAATACAATAATGCAAAAACACACAAAAATTCGAAAACAGTAAGACAGGATAATTACAACGTATATTTGAAATCGTTTATAAGGACGCCGGGTCATAACGACCAATTGCATATAACGATGGAATTTTTACAAGAAGTTTGCTATTCTACTCCATACTAAATATATCAGTTATAACGACATCGTATATAACGACGAAACCTGCTATAATGACGGTGATTTTATAGCTTATAGTTCGTTCGCCAAAAGTTGACCGATGGTACCTTTAGAAATAACGGGAGCTGACGTCACAAACGGGTTGGTTCATTACAACAGAGGGGAAGGCGTCATTTCATAACTGGTTGTTCGCGTACGTTTGTCTGCGCGAAAAACCAGTTCCGAAATGACGTCCTCCCCTCTGCTGTAATGAACTAGCCCGTTTTTCGTATCGGTTCCCGTGAATTCTAACGATACTATCGGTTAACTTTCGGAGAATGAACTATAGGTAGATTCGAAGTAGGAAAATCCGTATCGGATATAACTACGCAACTTAACAGTCATACACCGGAACCACGTAAGTTCGAGACAACGCTGGACTCGCACGGTTCCGTTCAAATAAAAAGAGAAGTCGGACGCACAGCTCGGTTAAGTGAAGTGAATTTCGTTTGTTGTCAAACCTCTAATGCTAAATGCATAGCAAAGTATGAATGTGTTTGAATTCTTTGTGTATAGTAAGTAGGTACTATATTATGTTTCGCGGGTAGCAGATGTGGTTGTCTATATGTAGATGAATAGAAGTGCACAGTATATGATGGAATGAGCATACACTATTCTAAATTAACTAAGTGCAATACTGACCAAGAGTGCGGCAGCAGCAAAAAATGCCAATGGAGATTGTGAAATGACAATAGTTACACTCAGAAGTTCGAAATATAGGACGCGCGGGTGTGTATATATGGTAGTAACGGCAAACAAATAAAGAAAGGCAACGAGACATCGGATAAGATGGAGTGGGGTGAGGAACTCCATGTTGATTCATGTGCAACTTAAAACTAACGGCTATACTCCTGTTCAACTTAACCTGACAGTGGAGGGAAGGTTAGAGCTGACCGCATTGCATTTTACATATATTATGATGTACAAATGCATATATTCTGTGCTCCTCCCCCCTCCATCAATAATTCTTAAAACTCTACATTGCCGCGTATTTCGCTACAAGGCCCCTCCATTTTGGAATCCCACAGGGACCTTGAAGGAGCCTTGTGTTATTAAAATTTAAGCGTTATTTTAATCTTGTTTATTTACAAATATCCCAGAAATTTTTATTACTGCTAAATCTGAATATTGAAGATAATGAACTTCGAAAAAAAAATAAAAATCGTGATTTATTGATTGAATATCACAAGGGCCACGTTCTGTAGGCTACCATTCTACTTTTTCAGCCCATAAAACTCTTAAACAGACACTGTTCGGAAGTCATTGGTATAATATAATAAATATTATTTATTACATTTGTTTTCTATATTATATACTTTACATAGTGTTTTTTACAATTTTTTAATTCAGAAAACTAAAAGCACTGTGTATTTAGTGTTGCTGTAAATATAACTATATAGATACGGTAATTAAATTCATTATAGTTATATTTTTATTCAATTTTAAAACCAAAAATTAAATACTTTTTGCTATCAAAACAATTTATAAAACTCCAGAGTGTATTATTACTTACTATACCATGATTTTAAAAGATACCATTTATAAAGACTATCGGTTAACGACGAATTTGGATGGTCCCCTTGGGAGTCGTTAGCAGCTTAGTGTACTATATATATATTGAGTTCCCGGAACATCTACAGTAAGTAGTATAAAATATACAAAACATACAAGCAGTATTGTACAGCAGTACAAAATACAAAAGCGCAAATACAGTGAAGCAGAATTACAACAACGTATTTGCATGAGGTTCTAAAACATTTACGAAAAATGAAAAGGGGATTAGAGAACGCGTACTATGCGATATTCGTTCAGCAAAAGCAATCAGAAGACCTATGGACGCAGCAGGAGAAATTTGCCAGTTAGAAGAATAATGGAGCTCTTGGGTAGATAACCTCATTTCAAATTAAAAAATTCGCCAATACTTTTGGGCCCGTTCAGAAACAAGCTAAAGGGTACACTTTTATAAGCTCTTTCTATTGCTACTTTGGGGAAAACTGCTGCTTTGAAGGAACGTCTGAAAATAATTAAGAATTTATTTTTCATTCGTACACATTAAACGGTTGATTTCTCTAAGGTGAACTCTAAGGTTTTTGAAGTTTTAAGTAATGTGTTGATTTTTAACAGGAAATTATTTTAGTTTTCAAATTAGTTCATGGATGGCGGCTGTTTAATGTTCTAATCCATAGATAAATGGTTCCCAGCCTGGGGATCACGAACAGGTTTCTGTGGGTCGCCGCAACTATTTTTTGTTGCAATTATTTTTATAAGGAATTTCATACCAAATGTTTCCAACGCTTTTGTATTTCAGCCTTGGCTATACACATTGCAATGATCGTTAACTTTATATTTATAATATATATATTAATATACATATAATTATAATCAGGGTGCGAATCAAACTTTTATACAAAAGGGGGATAAAAATAATTCGAACTACAGTGAAAATCATATCGGTTATAACGACCTTCAAGGGACCGCGAAAATTCGGTCGTTATAACCGATAGTCGTTATAAACAATATTTTTTTTAAAATCATAATAGCCTATAGTATAGTACACTCTAGAGTTTTATAAATTATTTTGATAGTAAAAAGTATTAAACTTTTTGGTTTCAAAATTAAATAAAAATATATTTAATTATAATGAATTTAATTTCCGTTAACGTTAAATTATATTTATAGCCACACTAAATACATAGCACTTTTTATTTTTTTAAATTGAAAAAATTCTAGAAAATACTAAAGTATATAATGTAGAAAACAAATCTAATGAATAATATTTATTATATTATACTAATGACTTTCGAACAGTGCCGGTTTGAGAGTTTTATGGGTCTTATGCTGAAAAAATAAAATAGGCCCCTAAAGAATATGATATTCGTGTTATTCAATTAATAAATCACGTGTTTTTTAAGGTTTATTATCTTCAATATTCAGGTTTAGCAGTAAGGGAGGTTTCAAGTATTACGTAAGCAATATTTTGGCCATTTCAATCCCCCCTCCCTCCGGGTAAGCAAAAATTAACATTGACCAACATAGGAAAATAAGCAAAACCACAAACTCCCCGAAAAAGTGCTTACGTAATACTTGAACTCTCCTAATAAAAATTTCTCGGACAGTTGTAAATAAACAAGATTAGAATAACGTAAAATTTTGATAATAACTTTTCAATTTTGATAACTAATCCACTTGGTTCCGATTTATGACTGTCAAGTCACGTCGTTATATCCGATACGAATTTCCCTACTTAGAATCTACGTAGACTACCAAATCGCCGTCGTTATAGCAGGTTTCATCGTTATATTATGAATATCGTTATAACCATGATTTAGTGTGAAGTAGAATAACAAACCAAATTCTTGTAAAAAATTCGGTCATGTATATCGGTTAGTCGTTATAACCGGCGTCGTTATAAACGATTTTCACTGTATACTACAGTTCATTACATTCAATTTGACAAAAATTATAATACTATTACTAAAATACATCAAAACTTTAAAACGAATAAATGTAAAAAAAAAACCAAAAAAAAACTACATTTTGTGCTTTTATTTTTGCGAAATTATTGAAAATATCTTTCAAAACCATTTTACTGACATGTGTTAAGTCTCAATAGCCAATAATGCACGTTCTACTTTGACCAACAGTATTTCTTTTGTAATCTTTTATTATTCGTAATTTACTTAATGATCTTTCGGCAGAGGCAGCTGACACAGGTAGGGTAAAAAATAGCATAAAGTAAAAATTTCCGTAAAGTCATTTCCTACAAGTAGAACATTATATTTTGAAATTAGCAAGTAAAAAAATTGTCTAATAAACATGCCTACGGATAAATCCTGTTTAACAAGCGTAATTAAATTACAGCATTGAATGGGCAGTTGCGGAGAGAATACAGATGAATACTCTTTTATGAGATTTTCACACTCACTTAGCAATTTAGCATTTGACATATTTATTACTTTTTCTGTTCTAATACTGCAAAACATTTTTTTTACTGATTTCATGCTTTCAAAGCGGTTTTTAATTTGCATTATAATTTTGCCTAAAACATAGTAAAAAACACTGATTTTAAAAAATTGATCGCTATTATCAAACAAAAAATCTGAAGCTAACTCGTCATATTGTTTTTTAATTCTACATTATCGTTTATTTTCAAATTTAGAATCTATCTTGAACTTACTATGAAATACGAATTACGATATTGTGTTTTCCACCACTAACGCTGAACTATTGGTGTTTTAAAGACAGTAGATGCTATAAAGATGTAGTGTATGTGCTGTACCATGTGGTCATGAGTCGTTGGTAATCGACATTCGGTCTGAAAATTTAAAGTAGACAAAATGAAAACAATGGCGTCCCAAATTGGCAAACCTAAAAATACTTCCGAACATCAAATTGAGAAGTTTTATTTGTACCATCGTGTAATGTAATTTAAATCATAGAGGGTGGGAGCAAAGCATACCCTTTTACCATGTACAAAACTATTAAGAAGTTCTTTCAAGCTTTTTGCCCCCCTCCCCTTTGCTACGTCAATGGGCTTTGATGAAAAAGGGCCCCTAGGCTCTGCCTACTTTTGTTATATGGTATAGCTAAGCCCCTGAATCAACATGTATAATCCACATATTTAAGATAAAGTAAGATTGCCGAAATTTGTAATAATTATCGATATTTCTATACCATTTGCTTACTACATCCCTTCCTCCCATTACTCACTCACCCGAAAAATATTTTAGGCTCATTCTTTTGATTATAAAAGGCCTCATAAAAACCCACTATTTAATTCCTCGCAATAATTACTGTTTAAAATGTAGCTGTTAAAGTCTTGCTGTTACGACAGAAAAACGTTATACCATTATAATACCGATATTCAATTTGCATAGTGATTTTAAATGATAATTTGAAAAGATACGTCAGCTTACTTTATTTTGTTCAACAGGAGTCAAAGTGCGCTGTTTTACATTGGGTGGTACTTCCGTCACCGGACTCACTTTCTCTCACTCCTCTTCGTTTTGGCCTTCCTCTTCCAATGTCCGACTTTCAAAATGGAATGCTAAAATTCACGGTCTGTGTCAATCGCCATCCGTTTGTTAATCGCTCTTCCAAAATTGGTTTATTGCTTTCGGAAATAATCAGGTTATAGTCCCCAAGATAGGGTTCACAAGTGTCTTTCTCAGATAAGATGTCTGCAACCGCCCGGTACTCAGCCTGCCAATAATTAGCGGTTCCTTTGAATATCAAAGCGACATCTAATTTTCCCTGAGCAGTACACCTATATTCCCTTAGGGAATAGCTGCCGTTATTTTTTTAGCCCTCCTGCCTATTTCCAAATGGGCCCTATCTAGCTCTTTCCCAACTTCCCTCTCCTCCACCCATCCTGCCTTCACCAGGACCAGTGATATCACTCAAAAATCACCAAAACACTTTAAGAATCAAAAAAGTATTGTGGGGAAAAAATGAAAGAAAGGAAGAATGTGAATACTGTGTTGTTTTTTTTTAATGTTATGGGGGGGAGGGGGAATAATCATCCCCGGCAGGGAAGTTAATAATTTTTTTTGCCGGGGAAATCCCCCCATCCCTCCCATTAATTCGCATCCTGGTCCGCACTCATGGGCGTCGGCAGCATAGGGCAAAGTGGGCACTTGCTCCCCTGATTTTCAAAAAAATTCCAATTTTCAGATTTTTTCTCAAGAGCAAAAACACAAATATTCAACCTCTCTCGAAATTTTTAATTTTTTAACTATATATATAATTTTTTCCTCTAACCTCTTTGCGATTTTATTTTTCAATTTTAAATGGAAATGCACTGGCTAAAAATAATGCAAATATTTTTGAATAAGACCTTCCCTCCCCCACCTCCATTTCTTCGAACATAAAAGGAGAATGAACGGGACATATATAAAAGGCAGCGTTTCCTTTAATAAAATTATGCAACGTTATAATAACAGATAACAATCCATATGATACTGTAGTGACGTTACACAAGATTACGGCAACTGATAACGTTCAGGGCCGCGCTTAGCGAGGTGCGAGCTGGGCAGCCGCCAAGGCTGCCAAAAGTTTGTTTGTTTGTTTGTTTGGATTTTTATGGCGCAAGAGCATCTGGGCTATACTGCACCATGCCAAAATGTGTAGTGCAAATACAAGAAATCAGATTTTAGCGGCCCCATATACTTTCGACAGAGTATTTGGTCAACTCACCTTTTGCGTGTGACGTCATACTTCCCATAATGCAACTTTTAAATGGTGGTCAGAATAAATACACGTGTTATTAGTCAAATGTGTTATCATCAGGAGCCTATGTACATTATCATGTTTATTGTGGTGGCCATACGGCCACTGCAGAGACTCGTGGCAGCACAAAAAACTAGAAAAATTACTTTGTAAGTTCTAACAGTATAAAAAAAGCGGCTTTGTTCGTTGAGAAACTTTGCATTATAATTATAATAATTAGAGTAATAATAAATTACAATGATTCGTATTTTATTTAATTTTTGTCCTCTATTTTCAATTTAACTTCATTATCTTTTACCTTTACCTACAGCGTTTAGACAAGTGAAGGACTTTATTTTGTAATGCTAAACCCTGGTAAATCTTTTTATCGTTGTGTTATTTATATGTCAAAATATTTTTAAGGGCCGCTAAAATCTGCTTTGTCCAAGGGCGCTAAAATCTGCTTTACCCAGGGCCGCTAACACCGTGAGCACGTCCCTGATAACGTTGTATATTATCTTATAACAACGAAGAACGTTTGATTTTTTTTTCTACTGGATGAATAGAACTTTGCAACGAAAATCTACACTGAATATATATAGTGAAAATCGTTTATAACGACGCCGATTATAACGACCAACTGCATATAACGACGGAAATTTTTATGAGAAGTTTGGTTTGCTATTCTACTCCACACTAAATATATCGGTTATAACGACGAAATCTGTTATAACGACTGTGATTTTGCAGCTTGCGTAGATTCGGAGTAGGGAAATTCGTATCGGATATAACGACGTGACTTGACAGTCATAAGTCGGAACAATGTGGGTTAGTTATCAAAATTTAAGCGTTATTTTAATCTTGTTTATTTACAAATGTCCAAGAGATTTTTATTACTTCTAAACCTGGATATTAAAGATAATGAACTTAAAAAAAAAAGTGATTTAATGATTAAATATCACGAGGGTCATATTCTTTAGGAGTCCATTCTATTTTTTAAGAGTAGGGCCCACAAAACTCTTAAACCGGCACTGTTCGGAAGTTATTAGTATAATATAATAAATATTATTCATTACATTTGTTTTCTACATTATATACTTTAGTAGTATTTTCTACATTTTTTTTCAATTTAAAAACTAAACTTCCGTTTTTCGCTTTCACCCTTTTCGTTTCCCTCACTTTGGAATCTACAGAAGCCCATATGCAGCTATGGCTCTATTTTAACTTTTCTCGGTAATAGCCATTAATTGTAGTCACATCCTGCACTTGAACAAGTATAAGCCGATTTTCCAAGAAACGCAGTATAAACCGAAATTAATGGATGCAACAACCAAGCACTTCAAATTCTTCAGATCACTGGAGGTCAAAAGGTCCCTTACGACCCCACCAGGGACGATGTGTGAAAAACATCAAGCAGACATTTTACACTACATATGTGAACTTTCTTTCCGGTACTGCATTTTAGTTTATGTGTTTTTTCTTTTTCCCGGAATGGGGAAATTGCAATAGTAACTAGAGTGCTGGCGACCCTGGTAAGGACAGGACGCCGGTTTCACGGAGTTCTCTCGGACGTCAGTAAGGCCAACGTGGCCTAATGTTGTGGATTTCTGAAAAGTCCAGACCGACATATATCTGTAAGAATAAGTCTCGAGACCCAAATTTACGCAATAGGGGCGAGTACATTGATATTTACTTTGAGACAAAATTATTTGAAACTTATTTCATAAATTACGAATTTTTTTGTGAATTTATGCTGATCGAATTTATCAAATAACATCTTAACTGGTTGAATTACGAAATTTTTATAAATTTTATAGTTAAAAAATTCTGAGTAATGTGCTAGTATATTTTGGGTGGATTTGCAAAATCAAATTTATTGAATGTTATAAATTCGAAAGTGTTAACAAATGTTTATGCTTAAACAAATTTATAAGTATTTATGAAATGCAACATTTTATATTAATACAGAAATTTAAAAATTTCTGTATTCTATTATAAATTTAAGTAGCTATATATATATATTTGTGTTTCAATAGCAAAGTTTGTTTTCCGTGAAATTCATAATGAATAAAGCTAAGAGCAGGCATCTTGATTGACATTATAAAGGTGAAAATTTACATCCTTTTAAATGCATCAGTTTCTAAATACATTGTATTTTCATACATATCGCGCCTTTATTAATAGTGAAAAGCTTATGTTGAAAATTTTTAGAGATAAAGTACGTAAATGCGTCAAATTAGAGTTCTAACCCTCTAGACATTTGTCTATATAAATATTCATGCGTATATATATATATCGCACCTTATCATTTCTGAATTTTTTATAAATTGTACGGTAAAATAAATTAACGCAACATTTCTATTTTGGAAATTTATCAATTTCTTAAGCTTATTTATATATCCTTACGTGTATGTACGTTCTTATGTATGTTTGTACGTTGATATACATGTTTTTAATGTATTGGGGATATTATGAAAATACATGTAGGTTTCCAAAATATGCATCCCGGACTCTTCCTTGGGCTGAAAATTTACATGCAAAATACTTTAAAATTTTAATAAATAAATAAATAATAATATTTTTACATTTTCGGCCCTCGCCCAAACAAAAATCATGGATACGCTATTGGTCGGAGCTGAAATAAGAAATCATGGAAAATGAAAATAATAGAAATGTGATTGCGTTGTGAATAAAAATGTGATACGCTACTGATTGGAGCTGAAATAAGAAATCATGGAAAATGAAAATAATAAAAACGTTCTGAAGAATACGTGTTAATTTTAATAAAAATAGGATACAATTACGTACGTAGTTACTACTTTGAATAGAGACCTTTGGTTGAAGTTTGTATTGGTTTTTATTGGAAGTGGGCATTTAACACTGCATTTTCGATTTTTTTTTTTTTTTTCAAATCCACCGAAAAGACCATCGTTGACGTCAAAACTCAGTAAATACTTTTTTACAAACTGTAAACCATCATTCGCTTCCACTGAGTAAACACAATTGAAGTGGATTTGCTGACGACAGTTGATTTTCTAACTGAAATTCTACTTGCAGCTACAGAATAATGACAAAGAGGTAGCGTTAAATTGAGGAAAATATAACATTGGACTCAATGTAACTCTCAATCCGGACCAATAAAAACAATGTTTAAATCGAGGATATCATTAAATCAAAGTTAGACTATTTGATCAGATTATTTGCGATCGTTTGAGTTTTTGTTTATTTGCCATTTAATCCTTGTATTTTACCATGGACTTATCTGATGATTCTAATTTTAGATTGTCAGATTTCAGCCATTCTTGTGTCGAATGCAGGAAAAAATTCAGAACTACGTCAACAACTTCTTCCCTAAAATTTTCCCTTTCCCTGGCATAATTTCCCTACGTGGAATACAGTAAAATCGTCTGAGTCTTTAACATTGTGCATTTTCCTCTCCCTAGCCACTAGTCTTGCATTTAAAATAACTTGAGCACCACCAGTAATCGGTACTCAAATTACAACTGCTATAAAGTTGTAAAAGATTAATAACGTTACGATCATATATATATATGAATTTTAAAATGAAATAAAATGTTATAAATTTATCATCGAATTAAGAGATAAAAGTGTAATAATAATATATATATTTATGTCACATATATGAATTAACTTGATAGAGTACTATACTTTAAATATATTACAGTATGAATTTAATTTAAAACTAAAAAAAATTTAGTTCACAATATGTAACACTAGATGGCACCACAAATGAAGTGGGCATAGATTATTTTTAAAACAAAAATAAAACGCATATGTTTTTAGTGGAATTTTTCTATGAAAAAAAATATTTATACCTAATGAAATAGACTGCGTGTTTACTAACCATTGCATTTGTCCGCAAATTTTTTAGAATTGAAAATCTAAAATTTTCGCGATGTTTTTTGTATACGTTTTTTAGCACTAGATGGCGCTCAAAGGAAAGGGCGCATGAATTATTTTACAAAACAAAAATAAAATACATGTATTTTTAGTTTAAAACTTTTTAAAACAAAATGCACTATTTTATTAATGAAATATTATTAATGAAATTGATTCATGTTTTTACGAACCATTGCGCTGGTCCCGAAAATTTTCCACGTTGTTTTTTGTCTACTGAAGTTCATATTTTTCAACACTAGATGACGCCTCAAATGAAAAGGAACATGAATTATTTTACAAAACAAAAATAAAATACATGCATTTTTAGTGGAAAATTTTGTAAAAAAAAAACATACTATTACCTAATGGAATGGATTCAGGTTTCCACGAACCATTGTGCTGGTCCCACTGGTGGATCCAGCGAGGGGCGGCGGGGCGATCGCCCCCCGACTGGCTTCCCGAGCGTCATTGAATTACGACGAAAGTGGAGTTTTCGCAATCAAAAGAAAGGATTTCGAGCCAACTAAACACTCTAAGGTAAGATGTTTATATAAATGATATTTATAAAATGAATTTATGTTTATATAAATGATATTTATAAAATGAATTTATGTTTATATAAATGATATTTATAAAATGAATTTATGTTTATATAAATGATATTTATAAAATGAATTTATGTTTTATAAATGATATTTATAAATTTGTTAATGAAAATTTGAAGTACTTTTATTATACAGCGCTCACGCAAATACATAGTATTAATTTACTTGTTTAGCTATGCTTACTTTTGAATGATGAATTAACATTGCTTTTTATTTTTATAAAACATATATGTATATTTGTAAAATTAATGTGGATTTAATTTATTTGGGATTTATTAATTATGGGACTATCCATAAATGATAGCGCACCTTTTTTGAATATTTTTACCCCTTATCACAAAATATCACATTACCAACATCCCCCACCGACAAAAAATGTTTAAAAAAATCTAAAAATCTATTTTAAAAATTTGCAGTATTTGTGATGTCACAGTTTTATTAACTCCCTCTCCCCCTTGTCACAAAGTGCCACAACTTTTTAAACCCCCCCTTCCCTTTAGGTGTGACATCATTATGGACAGTCCCTATGCTAAAATGTATTTACACATTATCTTTCTAAAGGCTAACAAGTAAAATAATTACAACAGTATACTTAAAAAAAATCCAGGCTTCTGTTCCACACATGGTATTGTTCTCAAGAAATTTCGCCAAGCATCACTTATATGCATTTTCAGCCAATATTTTCCTTATTTCTCACTCCCAGGAAATAACGCGCATTTTGCATTCTGTTATTTGTATAATTTCGGATATATAAAACCTATTTTGTGAGTAGAAAATGTAAAAAGAATAAACATTCACTAAATGAATATTAAACACAGAATGACAGAATTTTCCACCAAACGGTGGTTTCTCGCTTTTTGTATACGTTGGAGATCCAAGATTTGCATTTTTTTTTCTAGATCCAATAGTTTTTTCCTCCCACGCAAACCCCTGTTTTCCGCCTCTAAAGAAACTAATATTTTAATATGTTTTAAATTTAAAATTGAGGTGTTTATGGCTTTATTATCTTGAATTGAGCTTTGTGGTTTACTAATTTATATGTGTGAGGCATAATGATCTTTATTAAAATTGTCTTCTTTTCAACAGGTATATGAACTTCATTTTGATACTAATCACATTAAAAGAGAGACTCGTGTGTTTTTTGTATAAATCGAACACTACGCAGATTAAATCAATCAACGTTTATTGGCGTAGTGATACCAGCGCCGATGTTATGGCGTGATTAGATGGTGAAACGTTCGAAAGAAAATAAATATTTCTGCGTTCGGTGGGACCTGAACCCACGACCTTCCACTGGCTGGGCGGAGGCTCTACCCACTGAGCTAAGAACGACAATATTTAATCCCGGATTCTGACAGCTGCGGCATATATTCCATTCCGTGCCAGTGTGGCCAAATTTATATCGGTCAAACACGGAGAGCACTGCGCCTCAGACTAAATGAACACGAAGCTTATGTCAGAAAGCAAGAATTCCATAAATCGGCTCTGGCAAAACATTCATGGGAATTCGGACATCAGTTTCTATTCTCCAATGCACGTATTAATAAAAAAGTCAACTCAACACTTGATCTCAGTTTCTTTGAGGCATTTCACATTCTAGCAAACATCAATATTGCAGTTAATGATCAACTCCTTAGTAACTCTATATCATCCACTTGGAAAAACCTTTTGGGTCTCACGGCTGAAGACGTCTCCACAAATACGCTTTACTCCTCCGCCCAATCAAGTTTCCAACCGACGTGATGGCAACACCGACCAACAGCACGGACATAAACAGAAGCCGCCATTCGCTCTGACGACGGTAGCTGGTTAACGCTATCGAAATAGCTATCAGCAGTGTTATCGTGTTAATGATTTTATCGAACTGCACCATAAAAATTGTTTTGCATTTATTTCTATCTAATATTTAATCTCTTTAAGAAAAGTAAAATAACGAAAGTTCGTAAAAAGATTAAATATTGTCGTTCGTAGCTCAGTAGGCAGAGCCCCCGCCTGGCAAGTGTAAGGTCATGGGTTCAGGTCCCACTGAATGCAGGAACATTTCTTTTCTTTCGAACGTTTCACCATCTAATCACGCCATAACATCAGCACTGGTATCACTACGCCAATAAACGTTGATCAATATTGTTGTTTGACCCATGTGTTTATTGAAAAAACTTGGGAAAAGCTATCAGTGACTTTAAAAAATCTAAGGCTACGTGATAATGCAGTTCCTTCAAAACTTCCTGGGGCTCCAAAGTATTTATCATCTACTGCATCCTTTCGAAAAAGTGCAGATGAACGTCGTGTTTGTACTGAAAATAAACAGTTGGAAAAAGCGGTTGCTGAGAGCCTGAATTCCAAAAAAATGAGGATTGTAAAGTGAATTTTAGTACCCTGAATGAACTGAACAACTGAATGGTTAAAAGCAAATTCAATGATAAATGGACTATTGTATTACATCATAATACTGTTGTAGTAGGGAATTTTGAGGTATGTCTTTTTCCGTCCTTTAAGTATTGTGTAGTTTTAAATAATGATATGCAGTTATCAGTATTTTACCAGGCTGTGGAATTGAAAAAGTTGAATGATCTAAAATTTCCAATGCATGCACAAAACATGCATGAAATTGAAGTCATTCTAAATAAACTTAAGGTTGTAGAACCAGGAATATTAGGTAATGTTGATATTATTAGTATTATTGACCCATTGATGGATAAATTAGAGTCTAATGTTGGTGATGATAAAAAGCATGTTGTTCAACTTTTAAAAGAACAATTAAATTTGGTACATTTTCGAAAACAACGTTTGAGGTATTCACCACATTGTTTAGGTTTTGCATGCCTTTTACAATCCACCTCACCCCATGCCTATAAATTTTTAAGGAATTCTGGTAACACGATTATGCCTTATACTCTTCGCAACATTTGTAATAATTTAAATGTCAGTGTACCTGAAGAGCAGCAAGACTCGTACTTTTTAAGATACATTAAAACCAAGTTTTCAACTTTGAAGGAAAGTGGGCATCACGTAAATCTGATGATGGATGAAATCCATCCATATATACTAAGGCCATGTTGTACGTACGACCAGCAGTGCTTTGAGGATACTTTTGTATCTTCTAAAGAAAATGCTTATACTTCCTTAGAATTCGTCAGCTGTTAATAAGTCATTGACTGAGTGAAATACTGCTACTTTTGGGAGCGGATAACGAAAATATTGATTCAACCTTTCTATTACAGAAAACCTTCAGTCACAAACGTCGAATATTTATGAATTCTTGTATGTATACTCACATGCATTAAATATGAGCGTTCTTCATTGGAATACGGACTCAAGGCCCATCTAAAATATGAACTGCGCATCTCAGGTGCAATCGTGTTCATGTTTTACGACGCAAGGACAATTAAGGTTATGTTGACCCGGAACTTGCAATTTTCGGGGGAATCCGAACCTTTGTCACCTAGGAAATCAAACCCCGCTTATGATGAATAGGAAGAACGGCACACGTTCTACTTTGCCACTGGAGTCGAATCCGGATTAAGGCTACTCTAGGAGAATGCGTTACTATTACGCCACCCTATGGCTTGGCCCAATGTTCTTGGTACTTGAAAACCCTGGAACAGAAAGCCACCTGTAAATCAGCGAATGCAGCATTAATCCCTGTTATCTCGTACACTGAAGTGGGAGTCCGTGAAGAATTATATTTTTACAACGCAGAGGCAACAAACGGCATACTGCGCCGATGCCTAGTTCCCCAAAAAATATGTGCCTCTGCTATCGAATGGACCAAACTCTGGATTACAGTAGGAGGGAAAACAGCCCGCTTTCCACACTGCCACTGGGAGTCAAACTCTGGTTTGTGGCACGGTAGTTGAATGCGTTACAACTGCGCCAACGTAGGGCAATGAATCTCTATTTTCCTGAAGAATTCAAACCTCCTGGGGCTTGGGAAATCATCTCCCGGACTGCAGTGAAAAATTAATTGATCAAGCTTTTTCTTTTTTTTCACTTTGTGAGTCGAACCCGGATCAACGGCACGTTAGTTTAACGCATTGTCATTGAGCTATCACGTGGCCGGATACAGCTCTGTTCAAGGTTCATACACGCACATTTCTCTGTTCAAAATGGAGCTGGTTGATCCGTGAGAGTCTGAAAGAAAATCAGCCGCGTCCCACGTGGTGTCAATCCAGTTCAAACTTTCAGTTTTCACCATCATGGTTCAGTGGCATAACTTAAGGATATAAATCTATCAGTTGCTGTACTGGGACCAACCTGAGTCGTGACCTTTTTTGTTCTAACTCTTATGGGTCGAATAGCTCTAGTCTGAAGAAAAAAAATAGAGTAGCGTGGATCTAATTATCTACCTTATGATTTTTATGGCGCAAGCACAGCACTGGTCATGCTGAGCCGAAACCTAGAGTTTTCCGAGAAAGTTGTTCCTAATTTACAGCCACACCTCCCGCACCTGTGTTATCAGGGGTTACCTTTGTTCCCAATTTACTAACAGCCCTGCTCAGACGGCGTGAAAATTCATATATTTATCAGTTCATTCAATTTAAAAATTCAAAACGCTCTCTCTCTCTGGTATCGTTTAAAAAGGTCAAAATAACCATTTTTTAGTACTTTCTCCCGAATGCATGAACAGATTTTTCTTTCGTAGAAAGATTTTATTTTTTGCGCTGTTTAAAATTATGTATCGAAAGATAGTGGGTGTCATTTGAAAATTCAAACTTGGGGTGCCTGGGCTTCAGGAGGTTTCAGGAGGTATCAAAAAATTCTTTGATATTATAATTTTGAACTTCCCCCTGGAGCTAAAAATTTGTGTTTTTTTTTCTTTTTTTTTCAAATATCTACTCAACTCCTATCAAGAAATATATAGACTGTTACTTTTTCAACTGAGCACACACGGTGTTAACTAAGGAGGATAAATCTTGCAACCATACTGTATCAAAAACAGGCTTGTCTTTTTGATTTTTAAATATTAAAAACCGATGTATTTCTTCATTCAAGTCGCAGAATTGTTTAAGAGTATTACGAATGTAAAACTAAGTGACCAAGTTTTTATTAAAATGATTTTTCATACCGTTATATTGGCCGAGCCGCGAGTTAGGTTTGGTGTAGTACAAGCATGTCAAAGTTTTTCATGAGCATGGAACACAGATGTTATTTTACATCTGAGGAGCCGACAAAATATTTCTATGGTAAAATATTTATTCATGAAAAATGATTAGAAATCTGAAATAACAAATTCTAGAAGAATTTCTCGCAGCCCGGTATAATTGATGCCAGGGTAGGAAAATGGCAGACTTGCTCATTAGATGGCGCCACGTATTAAATCATGGTTGTTTTTTAGCTGAGAATTGGCTGCAATTTACGAAATTGGTAAATTCAATTCCGCAAATTACAGAGACGGATTTAAGTCATATGGTGCCCGGTGCGAGCTCAAAATCCCCCCTCCCCGCCAAATATTAATTATTTTCGAAATAATTCCTTTTATGCAGCGCAGCTCGTCTTATTTCTAGGCTACTGAATCTTATTACACAAAATACTATATATTATTACAAGATGGAAAGCCACGATGACAATTAAAATTTCCTTACAACAAATAACATGTAACTAAATCACAATTATGTTTTCGGATGAGCCAAAAAATTAATTGCTTTAATATAAAAATTAAAGCCTTACATGAGTTTCAACAATTTGGAATGTCTTCTGCATCAAAGTAGAGTTCTCAAAATTTTTGAGGGGCCCAAGCACATTTTATGTACGTTTATACATTACAGTATATGTAAAATCGCAATTTATTTCAGATTATTGGGAGGGGCTCGGGCCCCACGGGCCCATATAACTCTACGCCTATGGTCTTCTGTACAGTGAAACAAGCTCATCTCCCCATTTTGGTGTAGTTTTTACTTTCCTAATTTCTTAGTCGTAGCGTCATAGTGTATAATAAGAAGAATCCGTAATCATTCCGTATTAGCCTAAATTTATTTTTATGGGTTTCAGAAAACATGTAGAAGTAAACCTAATTACATATTGCATTCAGAGAACTTATAAACAGCAATTTGAATTTTTTTTTTTTTTTAAGAATAAGAGCCTTGATGGTCAAATTCCATTTGCCATGTCTGCACTTCGAGGTCGTTAGGCCATTTTGGTACCCCCTTGGGTTGGCGCCCAGTGGAACGGCACCGGTCGCACCGCCCTTAATCTTCGTCACTGTTAGTTGGGGAGAGGGCGATCTTCTAAACTGCCAAGGGAACCGCAAATCCTGTTAGACACGATCACTTTTTAGTACCCATGTGTGTCAAATCAATAGCCTTTTTGTTAGTTTAAAATAAATACTGTTGTGAAAGTAATATTAATTAGTATCCTATGTTTATTTAGTCAGTTACAGTTTGCATTTTTTAACTTTATACCACATGAACGATTTGCGAAAAAACCCATTCAATCACTATTGACCGCAGACAACGGGAGTAACCTTTTTCATTGTCTATCACGCTTTCTCGGTATATATAAAACCAGGACCACTGCCTACCATCCTGTTGCAAACGGTCTCATGGAACGGTTCCATAGATACTTGAAGACTGCACTCATGTGTTACAATACTGGTAAGTGGTTTGACGTACTTCCCACCGTTTTGCTTGGACTACGAACAACAGTACGCGAGGATCTGAATGCTTCAGTAGCCGAGATGGTATGTGGTACTACCTTGCGCTTACCAGGTGAACTGTTTCAATCTTCGCAAACTGATTTCACACGTCCAGCATTCGTAGCGAAATTACGTGCTCGCATGCAAAACTTACAGCTTGTACCGACGACCAGAGGTCTACCAAGAAGGACTTTCGTCCACGCTGATTTACAGAAGACGACACATGTATTCGTTAGACAAGGCCTAGTGCGTAAGCCTTTAACACAACCGTACGCAGGTCCGTTTCAAGTACTTCATCGCACCGACAAATTTTATAAATTAGATATAAAAGGAAAACCGACAAACATAATTTGGACAGATTAAAACCAGCTTTTAAAATTGAAGGTACACCAGAAGCAACTAAAAAGAGTACGCCCAGCTCCAACGCGTCACAACCACAATAAAAATCAGTATAAAACTAGATATGGTCGATGAGTGACATTTTGCACCTAGGGTATATCATCTTTCGCCTTTGGCTTAGATTCTAGGGGGTCCTGTTGTGCTCCCACCGTGACGTGTGGAAACCAAACATTTTATTTTATTACATTTCGTATTTGTTAACTTCTTTCCAAAAAGAAGGATAACTAATAATAAGTCATGAGCTCGTGTTTACCATGCTTCTGGATTTTGTAAAAAACGAAATTATTAAAGTATCATTTTATAGTGTTCGAATTTAGGTATATTTTCTATGTCTGTCC
>QLNU02015360.1:220926-231413 GCA_006491805.2 Dysdera silvatica | reverse complement strand
CTAATTTGACGCATTTACATACTTTGTCTCTAAAAATTTTCAACGTAAACTTTTCACGGTTAATAAAGGTGAAACATGTATGAAAACATAATTTGTTTAGAAACTGATACATTTAAAAACACGTAAATTTTCACCTTTATAATGTCAATCAAAATATCTACTCTTATTTCTATTCATTATAAATTTCACGGAAAATAAACTTTGTTATTGAAACACAAAAATGTATATAGCTACTCAACTTTATAAGAGAATACAGCAATTTTTAAATTTCTGTATAAACATAAAATGTTGCATTTCATAAATACTTATAAATTTGTTTAAGCATAAACATTTGTTAACACTTTCGAATTTATAACATTCAATAAATTTGATTTTGCAAATCCACCCAAAATATACTAGCACATTACTCAGAATTTTTTAACTATAAAATTTATAAAGGTTTCGTAATTGAACCAGTTAAGATGTTATTTGATAAATTCGATCAACATAAATTCACAAAAAAATTCGTAATTTATGAAATAAGTTTCAAATAATTTTGTCTCAAAGTAAATATCAATGCACTTTCCCCTATTACCTAGATTTGGGTCTCGAAACTGTTATTCTTATAGATATCTATCAGTCTGGACTTCTCAGAAATTCACAACATTAGGCCACGTTGGCCTCACTGACCCCGGAGAGTACTTCGTGAAACCGGCGTCCTGTCCTTACCAGGGTCGCCAGCACTCTAGTTACTATTGCAATTTCCCCATTCCGGGAAAAAGAAAAAACACATAAACTAAAATGCAGTACCGGAAAGAAAGTTCACATATGTAGTGTAAAATGTCTGCTTGATGTTTTTCACACATCGTCCCTGGTGGGGTCGTAAGGGACCTTTTGACCTCCAGTGATCTGAAGAATTTGAAGTGCTTGGTTGTTGCATCCATTAATTTCGGTTTATACTGCGTTTCTTGGAAAATCGGCTTATACTTGTCCAAGTGCAGGGCGTGATTACAATGAATGGCTATTACTGAGAAAGGTTAAAATAGAGCCATAGCCGCATCTGGGTTTCTGGAGATTGCAAAGTGAGGGAAACGAAAAGGGTGAAAGCGAAAAACGGAAGTTTAGTTTTTAAATTGAAAAAATTGCAGAAAATACTAAAGTATATAATGTAGAAAACAAATGTAATGAATAATATTTATTATATTATACTAACAACTTCAGAACAGTGCCGGTTTAAGAGTTTTGTGGGCTCTACACTGAAAAAATAGAATGGGCCCTTTAAGAATATGACCCTCGTGATATTCAATTAATAAATCACTTTTTAAGTTCACTATCTTTAATATTCAGGTTTAGCAGTAATAAAAATTTCTCAGACATTTGTAAATAAACAAGATTAGAATAACGCTTAAATTTTAATAACTAACCTACGTGGTTCTGCTTTAAGCCTGTCAAGTCGCCTCGTTATATCCGATACGAATTTCCCTACTTCAAATCTACGTAGGCTACAAAATCGCCTTCGTTATATACGATGTCGTTATAACCGATACATTTAATATAGAGTAGAATAGCAAACCAAACTTCTTGTAAAAATTCCGTCGTTATATGCGGTTGGTCGTTATAATCAGCGTCGTTATAAACGGTTTTCACTGTATATATATTCAGTGTAGATTTTCGTCGCAAAATTCTATTAATCCAGTAGAAAAAAAATCAAACGATCTTCGTTGTTATAATATACAACGTTATCAGGGACGTGCTGACGGTGTTATCGGCCCTGGGCAAAGAAAATTTTAGCGGCCTTGGACAAAGAAGATTTTAGCGGCCCTTAAAAATATTTTGACATAACAGAACGATAAAAAGATTTACACGGGTTTAGCATTAAATCCTTTACTGGTCTAAACGCTGTAGATAAAAATAAAAAGAAGATAATGAAGTTAAATTGAAAATAGGGGATAAAAATTAATTAAATAAAATACGAATCATTGTAATTTATTATTACTCTAATTATTATAATTATAACGAATTAATGAAAAGTTTCTCAACGAACAAAGCTGCTTGTTTTATAATATTAGAACTTACAAAGTAATTTTTCTAGTCTTTTATGCTGCCACGAATATCTGCAGTGGCCATATGGACACAGTAATGAACATGATAACGTACATAGGTTACTGATGCCGACACAGTTGACTAATAACATATGTATTTATTTTGACCACCATTTAGAAGCTGCATTATGAGAAGTATGACGTCACACGCGAAAGGTCAATTGACCAAATATTCTGTTGAAAGTATATGGGGCGCTAGAACTGATTTTCTTGGTATTTTTCACTTTTGGCATAGCTGTGGTATTATAGCCCAGATGCTCTGCGCCATAAAAATCAAACGAACAAACAAACAAACAAACTTTTGGCAGCCTTGGGCGGCTGCTCACCAGCCCGCTAAGCGCGGCCTGAACGTTATCAGTTGCCATAATCTTGTGTAACGTTACATCATCATATGGATTTATTATCAGGTTATTATAATGTTATATAACTTTATTAAAAGGAAACATGCCTTTTATATATGTTTGAAGTATTCTCCTTTTTGTTTGAAGAAATGGGGAGGTGGGAGGACTTATTCAGAAATATTGGCATTATTTTCAGCCAGACATCTCGTTTTAAAATTGAAAAATAAGATGAGGTTAGAGGAAAAATAATATATATATATATATATATATATATATATATATATATTGATTAAATAAAAATTTCGAGGAGTTGGAATATTTGTGTTTTATGCTCTTGTGGAAAAAATCTGAAAGTGGAATTTTTTGAAAATCCGGAAAGTGCCTACCCTTGCTATGCTGCCGACGCCCATGAGTGCGGACCGGGATGCGGAGTGTGGGGGGTTGGAGGATTTCCCGGCAAAAATTGATGCTTCCCTGACGAGGGATGATTATTCCCCCTCCCCCATAACGATGAAAAAAAAACAGTATTCACATTCTTTCTTTCATTTTTTTTTCACAATAATTTTTTTATTCTTAAAGTTTCGGTGATTTTTGAGCGATATCACTGGCTCTGGTGAAGGCGGGATGGGCGGAGGAGAGGGAAGTTTGGAAAGAGCTAGATCGGGCCCATTTGGAAATAGAAGAGAAGGCTAATAAAATAACGGCAGCCATTCTGGGAATAGAGGTGTACTTCTCAGGAAAATCAAATGTCGCTTTGATATACAAAGAAGCCGCTAATTGTTGACAGGCTGAGTACCGGGCGGTTGCAGACATCTTGTCTGAGAAAGACACTTGTGAACCCTATCTTGGGGAATATAACCTGATTATTTCCGAAAGCAATAAACCAATTTTGGAAGAGCGATTAACAGACGGTTGGCGATTGACACAGACCGTGAATTTTAGCATTCAATTTTGAAAGTCATCGGACATCGGAAGAGGAAGGCCAAAACAAAGAGGAGTGAGGGAAAGAGATTCAGGTGACGGAAATACCATCTAATGTAAAACAGCGCACTTTGACTTCCGTTAAACAAAATAAAGTAAGCTGATATTTCTTTTCAAATTATCATTTAAAATTTTACATTGTAACGGTATAACGTTTTTTCGTCGTAACAGCAAGATTTGAACAGCTAGACTTTAGGAGGTAAATATTGTGAGGAATTAAATAGTGGGTTTTTATTAGGTTTTTACAATCAAAAGGATGACCCTAAAAGTTTTTTCGGGTGAGTGAGTAAGGGGGGAGAGGGATGTAGTAAGTAAATGATATAGAAACATCGATAATTATTATAAATTGTGACATGCTTGCTTTAGGCAAATAGCCAAATAGCAAAAGTAGGAAAAAAGTCACAGGTAGAAAAAGTAAAGTAAAAGTAAAGTAAAAGAAAAGTCAAGAAAGTAAAAAAGTAAAAGAAAAGTCAAGTAAAGAAAAAGTCACAGGAAGAAAATTGCTTTCCTCATCTACTTTTATTTTTTCCCTTTGTGCTTTTTCCTTATTTATTATTCTATTGTATTTAGTCAAACTTTTATACGTAGGATAATTTTATAAGGCATTCCTTGAGGTTGCTATCGACTTCATATTGGTTTAGTACTTTTCGAATTCCCTCATCTAATTTAACGTATTTTTTTTTCTTTCCTTCCATATGAAGGAAATTTCTGTCATAAATGAAATCATTATATTTGGCTTCACTTTTTAAATTTCGTAACAACTCATAAAAATTCTTTCCTTTCGGTAGGAATACCCATTATGTAGAGCACATGGCTTATTTTTCGAGGTTTCAATCACTTCAATGGTAACCATAACTAGGAAAATCCTTTGTCATAACGTAATATTTATCTAACTATTTTCTTATTCACAAAATATATATTACACAACTTGTTTCAATATATAATGAAGAATTTGAATACGAATTTATAGTGTGTCACTTCGGGAAAATCTGGTTAAGTGCAAAGAAAGCAATGTATGGGAGGGACTTGTCCGGTTTTTCGCCCTTTGTCAAAAAGCAGTGGCGACATTTGATTGGTTTAGAAGTTTCTGAGCATAGTCCTCGTAGGACATTCTCCTGGGATTACAGCGCCGCCTCCGGCGGCCACCCTTCCCAATGAAACCCTTGCAAAAAGAAGAAGAAGAAGAAGAAGGGCATTCTCGCCCTTGGGGCAGACAAAGTCATAAAAACTAATTGGTTAGGCGACAGTATGTCGGGGCTATGGGATGTTTTGTTTGTGGATACGTTTTTCCTTCTGACAAACGCTAAAATTTAACTTTTTAATTTAAAACTATTTAATTTGTTTGATAAAATTTTAATTTATTTAAATACCATCTGTTCTGTGGCAAAACTGAATTAAACAATTAGAATATTTAGTTATTTATTTTATTTATTATATAAATTTTTTATACTTTTCCACCACATACAACGTCATTAAAAATACAAATTTGATATAATTATTCACAACATATTATAAGTGAAATCTGTCTATAATTATTTCTTGCTATCTGGGCATATTTCATATAATGTTAATGATTATCGAACTACAAAGATAATTTGTTTTTTAGTGAATCTGTATACAGTAATAATTTTGCGCTTTTCAGACTTTAGCCATATGTTGTGCTCAATAACTTTTTAATACAGTACAGCTTTCGACATTTAATTAATGATAATAAATGTAAAGGTGATACGCTGCACAATCTAATCTGAGAATTTCGAAATAAATTTTGTGCAAATATTTTTCCGACTCTGTTAATGCTGAATAATATTGTATATGTTCGTTCTTAGAATGAAGGGCCGAAATCAATCGAATGTATCTGAAGAAATATGTGTGATACATACCACCTAAGTAATTCTCTTAGTGAATACAAAGCTTTGAATATGCACTCTTCATAAATATAGAGGTCTATTTGTATTTTGATGAAGAGTTACTAGTGCTTAGTAGTAGCACACGAATAAAAAGAGGCTGATGTATTTTGAGGCCGTAGGATTCAGCCTAGTTAGCTTATAAGTAAATCCGCCACTACCAATAAAAATATAATAGCGGAACTGAAACAAACTGTTGTGAAAGCGGAGAAGAAAGGGGGGTATTCAACGGAATCACCACCTAGCTGAACTGCCGTAGATGCTGTTAAATGAATCGCAATGTTGCTACATCTCATCCCAAATGTATATCTGAATTTCCTAGATTTTTTTAAAGAAAATATGGCACCGGTACTCTCTACATAAATCAAACAAATGGAAATATGCAATTACTTTTCTTTTTCATTAAATGCCAAATATTTCTTTGTATCCTTTAACTTAACTTTTCTAAATATTTAATGATAAAACATTCTATTATACGTCTATATAACTTAATAATACATAATGTTTTCAGTTTTATATATTATTCATTTTTCAGATTTTAATTTTATCATTACCACAGTCGATCAAAGCGCCGAGAGAGATTCAAGTTACTGGCCTGCTGGAATCGGTTACATCGCATATACGTTCAGCGTGTGGGTCTCCTTCCAGTTAGATACCAGCAACCCTTTTGTAGGTGGCCATTTATAAATATTATATAATTATATATATTTATATTATACTTTTCCTCCAAATATTAAAAATTACCGGGTTTGGGCTACTTAACGTGGGCGCAAAAATTATTGTACAATAAAGTTTCCCACGAAGAACTCACAAAATCTCGCCCCAGGTTTTTCTGTGTTGACCATTATGAAACGAACAAAACGAAAATGCACCTCTCCTATTGAAATAACATATATCTCTTAATTTCGAACATGTGCTAAGTTATGAAAAAAGATAGACGTATTTGCAACTTAAGTTATTTGTACACAAAATCTTTTTTTTTAATTTGAATCTTTTTTTTGTGACCTTTTGAAACGCGTTAACCTAAACAAACCACAAAGAAATAAAATTGCTAAAAATGGGGTTAACAAATTTTGTATAAGAAAAGCGAATAATGGAATTTTTCCGAAACTAACATACATGAAGTTCAATTTCACAATCACAAAAAATTTTATGAAACGAACAAAAAACAAATGGTATATTTTTTATCACCGCGTTTTTCAAACAGTGTTTTTCAAACGCATGGTCCTATTGCGTAAATATACGATCTTCACGAGGAATTGACTTCCACTACTTTTCAATTGAATCGGTCAATTTGAAAAGAAATCAGTTCCATAGGAAAACAATGAAACCTAACCTCTTTTCAAAATGACCGATTCAATTATTTTTTTGTCATTAGGAATTTTAAGTAAAGCTACAGATTCATCATCCGATTTATAACCTGAAGTGCAATTCGAAAAGCAATATTTTCTTCCCATTTCTTGATAAACACAATACATGAATGAAAAAAAAAAAGTTTATACGTACGTAAATATTAGAAAAAAAGAAATTATAAGCAATAGCAAGCAATTTAAGCAAGACCAAATAGCACTAAAAAAATATATATATATAGATGGGTATAACTAGAAAGTTTTTTAAGGCCCGCAATTGGTAGCGCCATCTATCAATACAAATATCAGCATGACATTTATTAAACTATTATCGAGCCGATTCTTTATCACAACTGAAAAGGGGAGTTGGCTCGCCTGTCTATTTTGTATGATGCCCCACTCTATAAAATCTTGCTGTTTGTACGAGAAATTCTAACTCGATGGCAAAAGGTTTTTGGATAGGAATGGCGCCGAAAAATGGCAGCCGTCCTTGAAAATTGGTTTTACATTTCTGCCCATGTTTGAGGATTAGCGTTACCTCTAGTCCTTGCTACAGCTATGTAGAATAGGATTTTTAAGATGTGAAGGGTATTGGTCTCTCACAAAGGCAGCGATATATTTAATAAATAGTTCAACTTACTAGCGTACACAGAAAGTTTGTAAGGGGGTTATTAGCTCGATCAGGAGGTTACCGAGCTATAACTCACATATTTCTATATTAAATATACAAAATTTCATTGCAATGGGGGTTAAAACACCATCATCACTCCCTACATACGCCAATGACTCAACCTTTTCCAGTTTTCATGTAGTATATTGATTTCACGTTTCTACATTGGCTTGCTTCCTGTTTGTTTTTGTTTGTTCGTGAAGTTAAAAAGTTTATTATAGATTTGAAGGAAAGCTTCAAAGGATGGTGAGGCAATTTTATCAACATCTCCTCCTATTCACTTTCGATTACTCATTCATGGGATTCTATTATTTCTCCACTGACCATCCTTCGTTTCAGTGTTCAATGCAGGGGCGGACTGGGTCCTCTCAAAGGGCGCATACCTTGGACTTACGGAGAACGCGAATGCCTACCTATTCGGAGGCGCGAGTCCTATTGCCCATGAGGGCGCACCTGCCCGAGGGCCAGTCTGCCCTGGATCAATGTGATTTATTCTGTTCTCCAAGTGACCAAATCCAGCGCCACCTGGAATCCAGGTGGCGTTGCCAGATCTGGTTCCCTAAGGGAATACCGAGTCACTTCAGAAGTCAAAACACACAGGGTAAAGTGGAAACACTCAGTGTGCACGACAACATTTCAAACTTAAATTTTGTAGCATCCCTCAGAAAAACCGTAATTCGCTGCTTTTGAAGAAGAAGAAGACTTCATTTGTAAGCAAGTCATAAACATTCCGCTTGCAAAACCTGGGTGTGGCTTTCATAAGTGGTATTAATTAAAATTTATCTGTTCTAACATTATTGATTAACCACATTAAACTGTATTAACTTTAGTAATCTTGACTATATTAACCTTGTGTAGTTAATCATTTTAACTTTATTAAGCAATGACCCCAAAGCATTGCAAGCTGTAGATATAACCTCTCTTATGCTAGAATTATTCTGGAGTGTAAAAAATGAAGAGCTGCTGTAAGTGTTGGGTTTCCAACCTCTGAATGACATAAAATTTACTATGGGCCGTGTGTTAAGTTTAGAATTGTACATCTCAGGTGCGAGTTATAGGTAAGGTTGATAGTTGAGCAAAAAAGTTGGAAATTACTTTTTAAGTCCAAGAAATTTTGGTGAAATTTATAAGGGCTCGTAAATTAGTTCCATGGCAACCTGCTTTTATGTATTTATTATAAGTTATGTATTCTTTTCCTTCATTAACTTTGTCTCAAAAATTTAGCTCTGTTGACCTCTAATGAAATTGATAATGCTTTTGTTAATTTCCACCTAATAAGAATGTCAAAAGTGGTTTTACAAAAAGCTGCGGTAGGTGTGGCGACATTTAAAAAATTTCATCATAGTGGACGCACATGCGTACCGCGACTCCGTCATTTTGGAAGTCGCGTTTTCCGTTAATGGAGAACGTTTGGAAACTAATAATCAAAATTCTAAAACTTGCTACTGCCCGAGACGTCACCCCCACTAAATTCCGCTATCCCTGTTTCTAAAAATCCCAAAACTGGCAATTGGCTCAAGCTGGCCAGCTGCCATTTTGTTTTCAGTTTTTTGGATGGTTCGTCCTCCTTTGCCTCATCTGAATCGTAAAAAGAGTTGTTTATAGTGTTTTTTGGTATTTTCGTCTTCTCCTTCCTCCTTTTTCTCATTTTAACTCCCAAAAAAATTTTTAAAGTGCATTTTTCTTTCTCTGACCAGCTGCCACTTTGTTTACAGTTTTGTGGAATTTTTGTCTTGCTTTTTCTTACCTTAATTACAAAAAAAAAAATTTAGTGGATTTTTCGTTCTTTCCTCCTTCCTCTTAACTTTAAAACGGAAGAAAACGAGTACTTGCCTATTCTGCGGGGTCAGATATTTGTGGAGGATCAATATTTCTTATTACGGCTAGGAAACAGGGAAATAGTTTTTCTGGTTTATCTTCCTTATGCCGCCACATGTATTCCGCAAAGTATGAATCAAACAGAATTTCGTTGGCAACATGGCAGTGATGTTCATGCCTAAATTTCTGTTTAATGTTGCTCTAAGCTCCGTCAATGGTGTTTGTGTGTTGCCCTGTCTCAGGGTCCTTGAAGTGAATGCTATGGTTTACTGAATAGTGTAGGTAACCTGCTTTTGGCAACCCCCCATATGACTTCCAGCAGTTGGACACTATTGTGGTCCCCGACAAAACGTGCACAGCAATTTCTCGCAATACATCCACACTTTTGCCCTCAACTACAACAAAAATACACATATTCGAGTTTCTCTCCTCTCCTCCAAAAACCCATTCTCCTTTTACCCATCTTCCTTTATTGTATTTTCACTTCCCAAACATGCTTTCATCCACCTTCACAGTCATTCCTTTACCTCCTAGCATCTTTTTCCAATATCCACACATACTTCTCTACAAAAATGCCTCCAATTAATCAAAGTGTGATCACTCTTTATATTCAGTTCTGCTCAAATGAGATCAGATGTTGCCTTATATACCTACAAATATGTAACACACAGCACTTTATCCATACTTAACTTGCTCTCCACAAACCAAGTGCCCTTTCGAACAGACCTGCCACAATCATGTTCATCCAACAACGTTCCCTACAACGCCACTGATATTTATCTTCCACGCCAGGTCTCGCACACAAATTCATTGGCTTTTTGCATTTTGGATACTCGTACTCAGAAGCAATTAAACCCTCTTTCATAGCCCACTCTATCACATTTTTCTTACCTTTCTTTCATAAATCATAAAAAAAAGCTAGATTCAAGTGCTCAGACATTTTTTCTGCAACGAGCACAACCAGATGAGAGAGCAATGTGAAGTAATCCCAAAACGGTGCTTCAAACCAGTTATTACTGCATTAGATGTATGTGATGTCACACTCCCTTGCGTCAGAAATCTTAGTATAACTTTTAGCGATTTTTAACGGAAAGTGATTTATGTCAAAAATTCATCTAGTGCAATTTTTAGTGATTTCTAGCGGAAAGTGAGATAAGTGGGTGATGTCTCGTGCAGTGTCTCCTTTCAAAGAGATCACATTTTTTGGCAGCTCCCATACTCCTTTAGAATAGGTGGATGTCTGGGTGGTGGGGAGCCTCCCTTAGTAGAGTAGAAATTCAAAACTGGGGGCAGGGGGGATGCAGTTCAAGTGGGTTTCAAGAAGGTTATCTGATGCAGCTTTA
>QLNU02015360.1:177872-211862 GCA_006491805.2 Dysdera silvatica | reverse complement strand
TTGTGTTATACCGTATGTTCGATTGAAAAGGTAACTCCCCGTATATCTATTGATAGAGTTGAATAGAAATTTTTAAAAAAATCGTTTTTTATTTCCAGAAAAAGGTGTTTTTTGTTCAACCCCTTGACCCCAAGGTGCCCCCTATCTTATGACACATTATTTTAAACAGTGTGAAAAGTAATATATTTCTTCGAAAAAATAAATTGTTTCATGCATTCGGGAGAAACAGCTAAAAATAAAATCTTTTTAGCGTCATTCATGCTTATATCCCGATAAAAATAACGAACGCTCACTTCAATATTTGTGAATAGCTCCTACTAGTATCACTGCGCATGACTAACACACAAAACCGAGCTGATTTTTTGCGCAGGGGAGTTTGTAAATTAGGAACCAAAAAGGTGCGACTTCAAAATTCACATGGAAATTAGGAACCAAATATTGCTCTGGAATTTACAGGCGGGGTTTGCGGTTTTCTGGGGGTTGTATACTAGTAAATCTGCGTTCATATGAGGTTACCCTCATTCATCGATTCGTTCTCCCCTCTCTCTCTTTCTCTCCAATATTTTACCCATTTTTCAGTAGCCCCAACGCCTTTTCTTAGCTCAAAAGGGCGCGCATGGAATCAGATGTAACCGAAATGATTTACCGAAATTTTTGTATGTCCCCCTTAATATTTCCATTCTTTTCGATCAGGGTGGGGCAGTGGTTTCTAATTTACAGCTGCATCTCCCGCACCGGTGTTACCTTGGTTCCCAATTTACTAACAGCCCTGCTCAGCCGGCGTGAAAATTCATATATTCATCAGTTCATTCAATTTAAAAATTTAAAACGCTCGGTAATCGCTTGGTATCGTTTAAAAAGATCAAAATAACCATATTTTAGTACTTTCTCCCGAATGCATGAACAGATTTTTCTTTCGCAGAAAGATTTTATTTTTTGCCCTGTTTAAAATTATATATCGAAAGATAGTGGGTATCGTTTGAAAATTTAAAATTGGGGTGCCTGGGGTTCAGGGGGTTGAACAAAAAATTCTTTCATATTATAATTTTGAACTTCCCCCTAGAGCTAAAAATTTGTGGGTTTTCAAATATCTACTCAACTCCTATCAAGAAATATATAGACTTACTTTTTCAACTGAACACAAACGGTATTAACTAAGGAGGATAAATCTTGCAACCACACTGTATCAAAAACAGGCTTGTCTTTTTGATTTTTAAATATTAAGAACCGATGTATTTCTTCATTCAAGTCGCAGAATTGTTTAAGAGTATTACGATTGTAAAACTAAGTGACCAAATTTTTATTCAAACCATTTTTTGCATACCGTTATATTGGCCGAGCCGCGAGTTAGGTTTGATGTGTTACAAGCATGTCAAAGTTTTTCATGAGCATGATTTAAAAAACTGCTATGCGCACCATGGACTGTTTTGCTTGAACCGTAAGTCATGGAGAATAAAATTATAAAGATCAATCTATGTGTGTATATTGCTCTGCGGTGGCGCAATATGTTAACGTGTTCACCTAGTGCGCCGTTAATCCAGGTTTGACTCCCAACGGTGCAAAGAACACTTACTCAGAGATCTCATAAAGATCGCACTGCTCACTGTAGTCCGGGGTTTGGTTCCCCAGGCCTTAAGAGGTTCGGATTCCTCGGAAAACTGTAGGTCCCGGCGCAGCATGACCATTGTAGTCTTTGAGCTGTAAAACCATAATGTGTATATATTTTTAGAGCCTGAATTTTGTAAAATGGGCGTCCCTGTGAATATGACCGACACATTTGAACTCGCTGATCTGGGTGCCATTCTCACCAAGCTGGGCTTTGCAAATATCTGGGTTTAATTGTGTCATGTTTAGCCGGCCTGTCCTACACCAGAGTACACATACAGAAGTAACGTTTAGAAAAGTATATGAACATTATCCTACGTGCTGCCATTGTCTTCAACAGCACATAGCTCAAAAAATTTAATTTCATAATCGTTCTCATATCTTATCACTTACGTTTTCCAATCACCAGCCGAACGAAACACACTGCTGAATAAAATTTTGCCGTGAAAATAAATGCCCATCATAATTATGTTTTGTATTAAAGACACTTCGTGAAATTTCCTACATAACATGTTCATACAATTTTAGATACCATTCCGTGAGGCTTTGCTGAATGTTTAAACGTTACATCTGATGAAAACTTGCGTTTTAATTTTGACTTGATTCAAGGCTTGTTGAATTGTGAGCTGTGGCGTGATAATTCTTGTGTCCTCGGGTAAGAAATTGAGTCCCCTGTTCTTTTTCAAAAAGAGGCCATAAAAATGAAGTGGGACACTCCCAATTCCCTAGGGCGAAGTGGCGCAGCGTAGGGGTGCCACCGGAGCGAAATACTCGGGCTCAAAATTTCAATACTGGACTAATGGAAGGGAGTACTTCGCGGGTTTTAGAGGGCGCAATACATTATTTACCCTGGGTGCTGGCCACCCACGCTACTAGTGCCCCTACACCTTGCCTGCTTTTGAAATACAGTTGTTGCGTCCCTGGTCGAGAGATTTCAGTAATTTACATGTGATAAAATAAATTGTATTACGTAATTGAATTACAGTTGCTTCTTAGCTTGGAAAATTTTAGCGTAGACCAAACCGCTGACGAGTTATTACTGGCAAAAATGTTTCACATATCTATGGTTGTACCAAGGTAATTGCATTTGTATTTAATAAATTTAATTATGGTTTGTCTATAAAGGATGATCCTGAACTGTACCGGCAAAATAAGAGGAGTTATTGGGGACACCAAATAAGGCATGTTTGTCCATATCCCCGTGTCCGCAAAGGGTCCGGTTTGGCTGTAGAGCGTAACCACTGTTTACGTCCATGTTGTTGTTACATAGCCAATTATATTAATTAAATACGATTGAAAGATTGTGAAATGTTATATGGCTCAGGAAGAGCAAGGGTCTTGGTGCGCCGGGACGTACCGTTTTCCGAACTTAAGGCCAAAGAAACGAAACCCCGATTACCGTGAGCAGTTAGCTGGTAAAGTAAAATAAATCTATAAAAATATAGATGCTCAACACATCCATCAGTAAGAGTAGACACCGTAGGCTGGACTTACAATTAGATGAAGTTGTTGAATGCTTCTTGAAACCGTTGCCTAAACTCAACGCTACAGTTATATTCAACGTATTTAAGTCTTCACAACTACGCGTAACTTTGAAATATTAGGGTTTACGTACAAGTTCATTATTTTCAAACAATTTTCGTTCTAAGTTCAATTTGGGTGAACGATTTACTTTAACCGAGAAAATTCGAAACTCAGAAAGTTCGAACATTTCCAACACTACTCAAACGTCAAATTAAGTTTCTCTAGCCGTCGCGGATGTACCAACATCGTCGCATGATACAATCCAATCCAAAAAAAAATTTGAAGTCATTTAATTTATACGCTTTTAATTATATAGTGAAGTCTGACGGATTCTGTTAAGAACGATATTTTTCGCAATCTCAACAGTTTGGATTTTTATGGCGCAAGAGCATCTGGGCTATACCGCGCTAACCCCGACAGTTTAGAGTTATAAAGTTGAGCCCGATAGATTGTACAACGATATCTTTTCCCCGAGTCCTCGAAATATCGTTAAAAACAGATGTCATATGCAATTATATTGTGGTTTTACGGCTCAAAGGCTACAACGATCATGTAAACATTGATAAAAGAACAGAATATTTCATCAGAATTTGCAAAAGGCGAGGACTCATCGGGGTGCTTGAAATCCTTGTGTTTTCTAACGAAATTTTCATATCTTAGAAACAAATACAGACATATTTGACGAAGCAATCAAATTCGGGATTACTGACAACGATGCTTAAAATTGTAAAGTTGGCTTAAAACGGTAAGGCATTGTTCTACAATTTTTAAACCGAAGAAATTACTGATGTTGCCTAAGAAAAACGAGGGGATGTCTACAGCGAAAAAAAAGAATTCGCCCGAATCCTTTTCCAAATCTGGCTTGACGGACTCGTCCAATCTATATGATTTTCGTTTGTCTGCAGCTAGCACACTAGATATTTAACCAATCATTTATTCATAAACACCAAATGTGCTAACTTCGATTTGTTTTCTTGGCGCTGTTTTACAATACGGTACGGGCTTCCGTTTTGGCGACTGTATCCTTCCATACATTTTTCTTCTTTCCGGTTTTTTTTAATACTATCTTTTTTTCTAATTCAACTTTTTTTTTTAAACGTTAACTAAAAACAAAACAAATTGTTTAAGGGAATAACCAAAGAGCTGCCGAGGGCTTCCCTCAATTTGAAAACTTTGTTTTTCTCTAATTTGAATTCAATTTTTTTTTTCTGTAAATTTAACTTCGTATGACTTTCCTGAACTCGCCGTCATAACGAACGTATATGCCCATCGAAATTCTGCCATTTGGAAAGAAGTAATTTTCTTTGATCCACAAATGTTTTGAAATTAATAATTGGAAGAAATTCGTCACTAGTTCACAATACTCGCTACCAAATTGTAGAGAATCGTTATGCAGATGAAGTACTGACTGTCAATCTTATTTGCATAAATCGCCATTACTCTGCAGTTACAAAAACATTTCCCCACAAACGATTATGAAAACCAAAATAGAAGAATGAAAGTTGAAAAAATTCATTTCGCGAGAAAATTTGGACTAGAAAAAAAAAGTAAATCGTTTTTATTTCGAGATTAGGGTAGTAGAGATATGTAGATAAGGATGTACTCACCAAAACGGAAGCCCTACTGTATTATAAAAAAAAGCACCATTTTCTTATGTACATTATTTTACGCCAACTTGTGCCAAAAAAAGTAAAGTGAATTTTGAGAAAGAAAAAGTTTAAATTTACATGACTTAACTTCAATAATCATGTCGAACTTACAAAAAGTGAGAAAAATACGAAGACTAAGTTAAATAACTCATTTGGTCAGTGGCGGATTTGTACGTAGGCACACAAACAGGCCTAGGGGCGGAACTCATGAGCGGCGAAGTCAAAGTGAGCATAAAATTGTCCAAGCTCGACAACGTCGAAAAAATACTGTCTCTTAATCATTGCCGTGTTTCCTTAAGAGCAGAGACATAAGCGACTACTTTAACTTGCCTGCAAATGCAAACTACAGAATCGAAAGACAAAGGGCCCTGAAAATTTTGCCCCTGGGTATTTGCCCAGCGTACCCATTTATAAATCCAGGCTTAACACGCTTTTTGTATATACTAATAGTAAATGAATGAATAATGAAAAATTTGAACTGATAACGAAAAAATTCATGCAAGGATGCGTACGTGCATTTTTCCAAAATACGCGAAATACACGCAAAAACATCAGAGGCTCCAGGATTCCATACTAAAAGTATTGAGAATTCAAAAAGTGTTTTGAATCCTCTAAGCCGAGGATTATGATGACAATTTCGAGTATCCTTATTAGTTTGAATAATTGTATGAAAAATCTCCTTTACATATCAAATGTTAAGAGTATGATATGCGTTTCTTTTTTAACAAATATTCCGTTCTTTCTAAAGGAGGGAGGGGGCGGCAGTACAGGCTGTGCCTAAGGGCGGCAATTTTATAAATCCGCCACTGCATTAGATGAATGGCAGTCTCAAACTAATAAAAGCTTTCAGCAAACGTCTAGAAGGAATTTGTTTATGCTCCCGGTTGCTTGCTTTTTTTGGTTTTACGGCTCAAAGACTACAGTGGTCATGCTGCGCCGGGACCTACTGTTTTCCGAGGAATCCGAACCTCTTAAGGCCTGGGGAACCAAACCCCGGACTACAGTGAGCAGTGCGATCTTTATGAGATCTCTGAGTAAGCGTTCTTTGCACTGCTGGGAGTCGAACCCGGATTAGCGGCGCACTAGGAGAACGCGTTACCACACTGCGCCACCGCAGGGCCTACGCTCCCGGGGTGACTCCACATACGAAATAACTGAAAATTACATGCTGTAGAAAGCCCCCGGAAGTTGGGGGCACTAAACTAAAATTAGGAAATATTGAAATCAATTTGGGTTGGGAATCTTATGAATTACTCTGCATCAGATTATATTTCAAATTACAATTGACACACATCGTGGGCATACAATTTTCAGGTTGGTGGTTGTATTTATATGGCGCAAGGACAAAATGCTCATTCTGCGATAACGATTTTCAGATTCGAAAATAAACTAAATACGTATATCAATGTAATACTTCAGCCAAGATGCAAAAGATAGGGAAAGAGCGAATGTAAAACTTACGTAGTTTTATAGTGCAAGGACACCTAGAGTAATTTTGCGCTGATTTACCATGCCTGTTAGAAATGAATGACTCAACTTACGAATAACGTACTTCAAGAACAAGAAACGCCAATCTAAGAGTAATATTTTAAAAACGTGCAAGGGAAAACCTTACACAGTCGAACCTCGTTAACATAAACACAGCGTTATTTTAACATGGATAGCCTATGCAGAAAGCTTATGCGAGATTTGTTTACACGACTATGTGCTGTCCAACTATGTACATGTGGAAACAATTGTAGCAAATATACGCAATTGGAGGTCATTATTACCAATTTACCCCCCCCTCCTGCCTTCGGCCATAAGCAGGAATCATTTCCTGAATTACCGGCAAGTTACGTAGAAATAGAATCTTACAATTTCCGGATAACAAACTCCTTTTAACATGAACAAATTTGTCACAGTGAGTGTATGTTAACGAAGTTCGATTGCACTTGTTTTTAAAAATTTCGTGCTGAAGAATTACCATGTCATCAATTATCGCAAGAGTGTTTCTAATATGACATATAGGAAAATATTTATCACTTTGTGAAATGAAAAACGAGTATTTAAGTATACAATGAACTCTACGAACGTTAAAATTTTACGCAAATATTTTAAAAATCAAGTAGCCTTTTGACATGTTGAAACATCTTACTACACGCTACTTTGCAATTTTAAAACCCTTCATGATTTCTTTACAACATACACTTACGTTTATAATAAAACCGCGATCAGTTTAAATATTAACTGAGAGATTTGGATGCGAATAGAGGTTAAAAAAACGAAATATTCGATGTATTTTTAGAACTTATGTGGCTTAAAAACATGTAATCCACGTTGTGATAGATTTAAACCAGCTAGAGTCAACTCTAGGGTGTTAAGTAATTTAGTATATTGACAATTTTAAAAACATTACACAATGTGCGTTTAGTTCTCCCAATTTTCGCAGTAAGAAATCTGGCCCTAACAATCGAAATACGTTGTTCAATCAAAATTCTACATACTCAGATAAAAAAAAAAAAGTACTTTTTATCAAATATACATTGCAAGTATTTATTAAAGCTATATAAAATGTCTCATACGTACAAGCCATCCATCTGCACCGCAATTTTGATTGTATAACATTTAAAAAGTCTAATAAAACTTCAGAATAAATACGATATTAAAAAATACAGTTGACACCACGAAAAATGTTTTATCAACTAACTTAATGGCAGAAATTATCGTTGGACGATTTTAATTGCAGTTGTACTCTTAAAGTTCACTTTTCTTTAGTTTGATTGTACTTGAGTATGGCTTTATTGCCCTCTGATACCGCATGATTAGCTATTTCACCTGGTAGTATCAAACAAACTGCAGTCTGTATAGCCTGACTGGAAAGAGTTTTTCCACGAGTGTATTTAACAACCCTTGCAGCTTCTGTGACAATGCGCTCAAACATATCATTGACGAAGCTGTTCATAGTGGACATGGCCCTAGTGGAAATTCCCATTTCTGGATACACTTGCTTCAACACACGATGAATATAAAACTTAAAATTCCCACCTTCAACACGTTTCTTTTTGTTGGGTGCTCTTTTCTTTGGCAAAGAATTTTGTGTTTCAGGAGTACGAACGGGAGAAGCAGTCTTTGCTGGAGCGGAAGCAGTATTCTTCACTTTCTTTTGCCCTGGAGCCATGACTGAAGTTCACACTGATACTAATAAGTACCACTAACTATTATGCAAAATCGCAAACGATATCTTGCCAGTTAGCAGACGATAATCACTCTTTCGAGCTAATCCACATCGGAAAGTAACGATTTAACTCTTGTTGCCTGCTATAAAGTAGTGAAAAACAGATCCAAACGAGGACCGCACTTCGAAAGGAAATGCGCAGTTCAAACACCAAAAACAATTGGCCGAAGTACCAAATATGTTCTTTTATTAATATACGACTACTTTATTGTGTAAAGTTACCGATAATTAATATCTTAAAATTACATTTATACTTTCAAGTGAATACCCTAACAAAATTATTTTTTTAGAAGATATTAGTCCTTTTTTTTTTCGTGACTTGCATCAACAACACGAAACGTCGTTTGATACGAAGAAATTCCTAAATATCCTAGCGAGATAAAATCTATCAAAAAATAATTTTTATTTCTAAAAAATGTGAAGTGTTTACAAGGGTGCGCAAAGGGAGGTTGGAAGTTAGCCCCATTTGAACAATATTGTTACAATACAAATTCCTTACGAAAGGAAAAAAATTCTATTACTCCTCCCCCAGTTTCAGCAAAACAAAAGACTTTGTGAAATCCTGTATAGGAGCCTTATGTGTATAACACGTCTTATCTTGCTTGTCTATAATTATAGTTAGTAATATAGTTTATGGAGTTTTATGGCACACACAAGCATGCTGAGTTGTCTAGCAATTCGAAATTCATGGGGAGTGGGTGTCACATGGCTTTAAAGAAGATTATGTGATGCGGCCTTAGAGAAAATAATGTGTTTTGATATCAAATGGCGGGGGCTTGAGACCCCTTTCCTATACCACTGAGCATACTTAGGTCATCAGGAACAGATTAATCCGTTCCGAGTTAATTTTATCCGACTTTTAATTTCATTTTATCCGTTCCTCTATTATGAGCATGTGCATTATTAGATCGTGTTTACTTTCCAAAACTACCACATAAATAAAAAAAAAAAAGTATAGCCAACATCGTCTTCGCCAATGTCCTTCTCGCCAACATGTGATATATAGTGTTTACATATTTCTGGATCACCGGTAATCTGGCGTGTTTTAGATATTGTCATGCACTTCAAAAAATAGTGATGTGGTCTAGACGCTGGGGCAGTTTAATTTAAGCAATGAGTAGTGTTAAAGTCAGCAATTCTTATCATAGCCGATGATGTGGTAATATTAAATAAATTACTCGCAAAGAAAAGAATGATTTCTCGGCACCTGGTGGGAACCGAGCTAGAGATGAGACGTGCTCAACCCGAGCCCGAAATGGGCTCGAGCTCTATATTTCACATAGTTTTCAGGCTCGGACAGGCTTTATTTGGATTCAACTAAAGCTGAAAACTGACTTTTCTAGATAGAAATTTTCCAATGAATACAACTATGTGATTAGTTCTCGAGGATTGTAGAAGTATTTGTATTTGAAAATTCGACGGCAATTAAATAGTGTAGTTCAGCAATTTTTTTAAAATTGAAATTGTACATCAAGGGGTTAACATCATATTTGAAGCTTCGGGGTCAAATTCCTGAAAAGAATTTCGGGCTCGGGCGGGCTCAAATTGGATGTGCTCGGGTGAGCTCGGGCCTCGGAAAATGAACCCGAACGCACTTTTAACCCTAACCCATAATTTCTTGATAATTAGGCTCAAGTGTTCTTGCACATCGAGCTGTAGGCGACGATTGAACTTCCCTCTGCCAGCGAATATAAAGCTTCACCTACGGACCAGTTCTTTTCTTTGCGAGTAGTTTATCATCAAATATTACCATATCATCGGCTATGATGAAAATTGTTAACTCTAATAAATAGCAATGCTAGTCTCGCCTATAGGACGCTTAGCTTCTTTGACGTGTCGCTTTGGTTTAAAAAACAGCCCAAGCACTGCCCCGTTATTGCAAACTTGTCCGTAGTGAAACTTTATATTCACTCGCAGAGAGAAATTTGATCGTCGCCTTTAGCTCAATGAGTAAGTGCACTTGACTGGTTATCAAATAGTTGTGGGTTCGGCTCCAATTACTCGCGGAGAAATCATTCCTTCCTTTGCGAGTAATTTATCATCTAATATTACCATATCATCAGCTATGATGATAATTGTTGACTCTAATATCAATGCCGGTCTCACCTATTGGACCTTTGACGTTGCTTTAGTTTAAAAACCGATCCAAGCACTGCTCCGTAGTGAGGCTTTATAACCGCTCGCAAAGGGGTGTTTGATCGTCGTCTGTAGCTCAATGGGTAAGAGCACTTGATTGCCTATCAAGAGATTGCGGGTTCGCTTCCCACCAGGTGCCAAAAAATCATTCTTTTCTTTGTGAGTAATCTATCGTCAAAAATATTGTCCAATAAAATGTTTCGTATGAATACTGTAATTAATTGACAAATAATAATTTCTAGGAAGAAAAAGGCTGAAGAAGTTAGGCTGCATCTGACTGTTGTTAGCATCACTGTTGTAGTTCTATTTCCTTCTAGAGAAGAAATAGCATAGAGTATTTAAGTTTTTTAATACATTCTGTTCGGTACATATATCAAGGATCCACCCACCTTTGAGAAAAAAATCCCCAGACCTTTCCGACTAATTTCAAACAAAAGCGTGAATTGAATATCAGTTGTAGGGAAAATAGCTTCATGCTGGCTTAAAATTTAGCTATTAGGAACGGAAGTTGGAAAGGCTTTCCCTGATTTTTAGGAACGATTTCAAATTCTTTGACAATTCCAGGTTATCTTGGTGCATGGGAACACTGGTGTATATTTTTGCCATTGAAACGTTAACTATACATGAATAAAAGATGATATATGAGAATTACATAGGTGGATGTTATGGTCACTGAAATTTAATTTGTACGTTAATGATTTCTACACTCTATTCTAACAGCATAATGTAAAGATCGAGTGATGAAAATTGAGAATTTTAAGTTAATAATATGAAGAAAAGGGCTTTGGTATTCATGAAACTTGTCAGTTTTAATTAATGTGTGATATTTTCAGAGATAATTCAGACTTACGTTATAAGGCACCTTGTGCACGAACAAATCCCCACTACATTTTATTTATTTTCAGAATAATTTTAGTACTGTTTTTGTTTTCAGGAATCTTTTTAACAGAACCATTGAATCTTCATATCAATACCAAAATGAAAAGCCATGATGACGATTAAAATTTTCTTACAATGAAAACATATAACCAAACCACAAGTACCTTTTCTATGGAGACAAAAAAAATAAATTGCTTTGACATTAAAATTAAATCCTTAAATGAGTTTCAATTATCTGGAGTTTAGTGTTAGTTTTCTGTACAGTTAAACAAATTCATCCATTTTGATGTATATTTCCCTTTCCAAATTTCCTACTTGAAGTTATATATTGTGGTTTTGCTGAAAGAAGGCTTTTTCACGTACATAAAAACTAAATTAATTAAAACATTGTGTAGTAAAAGAGTGTTTATTTATACAAGGATTAGGCAGCAAGTTTACTAATAAAATTAATCAAATAACCAAACGAAACCCGAGAAACCGATACTTGAGTTGTCGAGTACCATCGCTGTCTGCGTCACACCTCCATGCATTTAAAATCTTGTTTTAAGTGAATGAAAATAGGGAAGTAATAAGGAGAAAATATTTAGAGGGTACACAGGAGTATGTTGAAAGGTATCATATCAATGGGAAGTGGTTTGGGATGGTAGAGAGAAATAATTTGGCAAGGAATAAGTAAAAGTTATATAGGAGATTTCTTTGTGAAAGGAAAGTTGTTTTATAAAATGACCATGAGGAAGCGGCATTGGGGTGAGACAGATGCAAAGGAATTAAAAACAAAATAAATTAATTAAATAAATCTTCATAGAATGTTTTCAAAAGTGGCAAGAAAATAATTAATTGGCATGGAATGACCTTTGTTGTCCTTGCACCAAAATTACTCAATCAGCCAATCGAAATAATTAATAATGAATAATACATAATCAGTCAAACTTGCTAAACGAAAGGTGCCATCTAAGCCTATATCTGTGCAAACTAGTGTATCACTTGTGTTGTGTTCAACTCATAAACAATATCATTTTCAGTGAAAAGAATAACTAAAGCAGATAACCACTCATCTGTAATACTCGAACGCAAGTAGTTCTTCAACATAATTATTGCATTTTTAGTGTTTATAAAACAACAGTTTGATTTATTGAAACAAGATTAATAATGATTGATTAGATGATCACATTGGATTTGTCCACAATTTGGGGTCATTAAGCCATTTGGCACTCCCAGTAACTTAGCGTCCTGTGCAACGAAACTGCTCGCATGGTCACAAATCCATCTTCAATAGCTTCTGATAAATTTGTAGTATGTTTAATACGAATATTTAATATGTGAGTTGAATGAAAATATGTTGTATTAACATATTTTTAAATATTATATTTTGCAATAGCGCATATATTTACTGTATTTGAGAGTATACTTTTGTGTCAGTTTTTAGGAAATAAGTAAAATATGTATATTTTTAAGAACTATTTGGATTATTGTAAAAGACTGTTTAAAATAATATTCCAATAAGAGTATCGCCAATTTGAAAATTTTTATTATGCAACAGTGTCCAAAGAGGAAAAGTCGAATAATGAATAATGCATATTCTCTAAAATATATCTTTTCCAGTTTTGTGTGTGAAGCACAGTATGCGTATTAAATAACGTCTTAAATCCTCAGTGTTTTACCATTTCTTCTGCTTCTTCTCCTTTTTATTTTTCTTCTCCTTTTTCGAATTCTTTGATTTTTTGTTTTGCTTTGCCTTATCCTGAGATTTCTTATGTTTGTTAGATTTCTTTCCATGCTTTTTCCCATCAAGACTTTGTTTTGTTTTTTCATCCTGTAATGTTTCAAATGTATCTTCTAAAACTGGATGATGAGATTTATCTTGCTGTTCCTTTGGGGTTTGATCAGCAAAAAGTTTTCTTTCAGCTTCTGATGGATTATGTTCCACTTTGTAATCTAAAAAAAAAAAAGAATATTCAAAGGAAAGTATTAATAACCAATATTTAGACCTTGCGGTTTCTACAAGATTTCATCTTATAAGTTGCTAAATAAGCCAAAAGCAGTACATTTAGCAACTTTCTAGACCCATCATTTGATATAACATATAACATTAAACAAAATATAATGTTTATTGCATACAAAAATGATAGGGTTAAATCATAACTCAAAACATGTACTTAATTACCTATCTTGCTTGTGAAGAAATGCTACTACCTAACTAAAAACAGATTAATATATTGAGTATAATGTGAAGATATGTGAAACCATTCACAGAGGGTCAATAACCAAGTGTCTCAGCTTTTCTTCACATGGTGCAAGATGGAAACTTTCTCTAAACAAGAAATATATTTTATATTTTAACCTAGAACAGAGTAGTAAAAGAGAATGTTTAAGAAGCTAACCAACTCATTTGGTTAATGTGGGGAATATGGCACACATATTTTCAAGATACGCCCATATATGAAGCCATGACCCCTGATCCATAAATACTAAGGTACTTTTGATTAAAACTATGGTCAGCATAGTATGAAAACAAAAGTTCTAAGAATCACTGAAATCGCCAAGTTTTATCTTCCTTATATATCTTGATTAGGTACAATGAGCACTGACTCTTTTCTGAAATAAAATTTTAAAAGTGATATAAACTAAAAATCAAATAGAATATTGTGGCAATCAGGCATCGGCGCTGGATTCAGTGAATTAATGTCTAACATAAACGATTTGACGCAAGATGACATGTTTAATGCATGCACCTTATGACATAGGTGAAGTTGAAATAGCAATGTAACTTTTTGCTATAGCATACTTCTATGTTATCCTCAGTATTACCATACTCGCCGGGCAAGCTGTAATTATTAAGTATTTAAAATGTGGATTCTGCTAGGATTATGTTAGGAGCGTATGCCAAAACTAACTTAACTTCATTTCCAGTTGCTGTTTGGTAATCACAGAAAATGTTTACTACATTTATTGCATTATAACTGTAATCTGGTAGTTGAATTTACATGTTAACTCGAGATTATTGAAGTTTATTAAACTGAACTTCATTTTATTAATATTTTTTCATTTCTGCTCATTGCAGAGTAGTACATTATTATGCCATGCTGCCTTGGACACAATGTTGAAACATGCTCCAGTGAATTACTTCTGCCAAACAACATGGACTGCTAAGTAATATCTATGTACAATGTCCTGGTACAAAACATAGATAATGGGACAGTCATAACTGAAGAAGCCTGCATCCTGATGGTAAATTAAATTAACAACTTTCTGTAAAATATGATTACAATATTATAGAATTCAATGGTTGAAAGGAATTATTATGTAATAATATATTCAGAAAAAAAAAGATTCATAATAGAAGAATAGAGAACAGGTTCAAGGAATGTAAAAAGACATTAGATCAAATTCCAAGATTTAAAAATCAAAGAACATGCAACTATACTAATTGTAAACATTACAAATATACATATTAGTATTTTGTTATTCTTAAAAGTAGAACAATTTTGAAATAGTTACATTGGGAGAAATCAATGTATTGAAGATTATATTAATAATTTTAATGTAAGGATTGAATAGCAACACAATGTAAATTGTCTACTGGAACCTATGTGTGTGACAAAGGAAAAAAAAGTGAACATGGTAAAGCAGCATATCAAATTTATGAAGACCAAAAACATCATCATAAGCTCATTTTTTAGGAAAGGAAAAAAATATAGAAGCAATGTAATGGAGGAGTTAATGGAATTGATCATATTATGATAAACAAGAATCTTCTATAGAAGATTGAACAACAACATACTAACTAGATTTCACATATGAAATAATCACTGAGAATACTAAAAGCAGACAAATATAAAGGGGATTTGGAGATCAGTGGCATAGCAATTCAAAAATTATGAGGGGCTAAAGTACCTTTCAAGAAGATCAGATGAGAGAGAGAGAGAGAGAGAGAGAAGTATGTGTGGCATAAAATAGAAGAAGGCGTTTTGATATCTAAGGGAGGGTGATTGAATACCTTGAGCGCTTCACTTTCTTATACCAATGCTGGAGATACCATCATATATGGGAGTAAAAAAACCAATGGTTGGATATAATGAATGGATTTATAATTTGCATTACAAAAATATTATTTTTATATGCAATAATATTAGCCTTTTCAAAGATATAATAATATATACTACAATTATTTGAGTAAATCTACAATATCTCCTAAAAATTAAATTCTTGAAACTCTTCAAAATTTTTAATTTAAGTCCTGTAAGTGGAAGTTTTTGATAAGTGAAGCTGGGTTTAAACTTCTGTTGTTCTTTTTATTTGTACAGTGCTTTTTCTAGAATAATTTATGTAGTAGGTAACAAGAGAACTGCATAGCAGTTGCAGCTATCAAATAAATACACAAGGTCTCCCTGTAAAATTCAGGGATAATACATGGCAATTCAAAACTAATGGAACAAACTGAAAGGGGCAGTAAAGGACATCAAATAAGCCATATTTGGCGAAATCAGGTCCGCAAAGGATCCGATTTGGCTGTAGAGTGAATTTATTATTTACATCCACATAATTGCTACGTAGGCAATTACATGAACCAAAAAAATTTTGACACATAATTTAAGTGATTGAACTAATAATGCAGCAGGGGCAAAAAAATCAGAAATTCCCTTCTCTGGCACTGAGTACTGTTGCCATTTAGTCATCAAAGGTATGGAAAACGATTGTTTTACCATACTGGAGGCAATTAGGATTTGCTGGGAAGTGTCAAGCATGTGTAATAGGTGAAGGAGATCAAAAGAAACAACTTTGGTCCAGTGAAACAATGTCCGAAAATGAGCCGTTCTGGAACTATAGGGCTGCTATTATTTGCATCCACATTAGTTAATCATGTAACAAAATTTGGAAAATTTGCCGTTTTAGCCTAGAACCATATTGGAAAAGGTTTCACTACTTACTATAGTCCAAAATAACTTCCCATGGCCAAATTTATGCAGTTGGGGAATTTATGGCTAAAATGAAAACCTCACGTTTGGGCCATGAATTTCCCAATTGCATAAATTTTGCCATGGGAAGTTGTTTTGGACCACAATAAGTAAGTCTTTTGCAATATGGTTCTAGGCTAGAATGGCAAATTTTCAGGAAAAACAATTTTCATTAATCAGGGATCATCATCTACAAACTCAAGCTTTCTTTATACTTTCAAACCGTGAGATGACACCTGCATATAATTTACTATGTTCCGTTACTTCTCCCTCCTTTAATTATTCCAGGGGAAGACCAGCTACCATGCATGACAATGTACAGCCCCTTTCACTGGTGTAAAAGGTAGCTGCATTGCTGTATCCATCACATAACGAACAAACAAACGAACGAACAAGAGAGAGAGAGAGAGAGAGAGAGATACGGGACAGCATAATTAAATAATAAATCATCGCATCCAACAGACAACTGAAATTTGGTCTTCAACGCAGTGAAATACATCCTTTATATCATGTGACTATATCAAACCTTAATGCATTTCTTTACTTCAGCTACAAACTCAGTTCATGTTATTTGCATTATAAATTCATAACAGAACTTTAATATTAATTGACTTTGTTCAACAAAATACTTCTGCTACGACTTAAATGTATATAAATTTTCCATATTGTTCAACTTACGATTATGAAAGACGAACTTATAAGTTCATCATTTGATTTGAGAAACCAATTTGTATTTTATGTATATTGTTTATAAATTCTCGAAATAATTAAGGTGAATTAATGTTCTTAAAATTAATGTTTGACCATGCACAATAATTTAATGTTGTTTAAGGTTAATTTAAAATTGTAAATTGAACAGGGGTGTTGGGTTCCTTGGGTGAAATACTATTTTCTGAGTCATTCCTTTCCCCACTTCTCATACCACCTGTCCAACTAACTGCAAACAGAGGACAAAGAAGAGTGAAACACACCCCAGCAACAGATGTTCCAGAAACATTCTGACTGCAGAATAATTGTATAGAAAAGAAAAATGTCCATGCACCAGAACAGTGTAAAGAAAGAAAAGTAGCTTGGACGAGTGTTATCTGAAAAATCAAATTTCTTGGTCAAGTGGTGCCCAAATTAATACTACAGAAATTCCTGTCAACAGCCAACAGATACTGTAATCAGCACTGTTATAAAAAATCAGTCCCCAAACTTAACAGACAGGCCGTGCATACTATTCTTGAACAAAAACATTTTTTTTTATGTAACTCTTTAAGCAATAAATAAAATTAGAAGTAAATTATATATATGTATATATACCCTTGGAATCAGCAAACTGGTGACCCGTTTTATGATGTCCTCTTTGGTATTGATGAGGGGATTTTACATCCTGTTCTTCCTTTTTCAGGCTTTCTTCAAAAGCTAAATCCTGCAAATGTAGATCCTGTTGGGCATCTTTCATGTGTTGGTCTTTCAAATGCTTTCTACTTGTATGCAAGTCAGCCTGCAATTCTGCTTCCTGTGGAGAGATCTCAGGTGGAGATTCTTTTGGGATATTTTTCATTTTCTTTGCCTATTCAGATAATTAAAAACTCAATTTACAATCATAAAAAACAGAAACAATTAATTATAGTTGACAAATTTCTTTTCTTATAAGTAATATCAAGCTTATATTATTGAGCTTCTTCAGATGCTTGGAGATATCCAGAAGGAAACAATTCACAAAATGGCTTCTTATTTTTGGTTGTTATCAAAAATAAAGATGCCACTGAAAGATGCCCACTTCAAAGGCTGAGGAAATATCATGCAGAATGGGAGAGCAATGCTGAGAGGCATTCTGAAGAAACGTTTTCAGAAATGCTTCCAGTATTTAAAAGAACATTGGGCTAAGTGAATGGGGTTTCTTTTGCCTCCACGTACTTAGCTCTGGGTGGCTTCCACGCACTTAGTCTGGTAACCTTTGCACTGCTGGAAGTACTTCCAGAAGGCTTCTTTTGGAATGCCCTTCAGCACGACTTTTCGCCAGCTCCCAGGCTGGTGCACCCTTATGGGCAATAGTTGGGAATTTTTTAGTAGCCTATTGACCAATGGACTCACATCCCCCAAAAATCCAATGTATGCAGCCTTTGGGAGGATCCAGTCCACCCCTGCTGCTGTTATATTACACATGATGTTCTCTCTGCTTTCAAAATGGGAATCTTTCAGTGGTATCTTTATTTGCAAAAACAGCCAAAATTCAGGAGAAGCCATTTGGTAAATTGTTTCAACCTAGGTATTTCTGATCATCTGGAAAAGTTTAATGTGATATCTTTACTCCACACGTTTCATCATCTTATGTGAAATGAAAATGTGATATGATCCCGTAGCACACCATCTCATATGCCTACTTCGTAGCAATGACTAATCTATCTCCCGAGTATACCAAGAATTAGGCATGCACATAAAAGGTACACTCTTCTACTGGCTGCACTTTTGCCTCCCTATTGTCATTACTTTACACAGAAAAAAATAAGGCTGGATACTTTTTAGACAAACCTTATATATCTGTATCTGCTCCAAAGCTTACAAAAATATTTTTAAGGCAACTCTTTTATGGGTGGGTTTTAATCAAAATAATTCATATAAGCACACATCCATCATTTCCAACTAAACTAAAACCATATATTTGGTTCATGAAAAACAAAATGAATGTGATTTTTAGGTTACATAAGTAACCAACACTATAACCACTAAATTATTGTAGCCAACTATGAAACCTGTTGTACTTATGTTTATTAAAGGGGATGGGGCCCCCGTAGTAAAAAAAATATGCGAAGAGATTTAATTAGATTAAATTGATTATTTTAACAACATAAACATAATTTCAATTCCAGCCTTAAAAAAATATTTTATAATAAGAGAAACATCCCGTTGATAAAAATGATCATGAAAGAAGACCCTGCATGCATGGCATCAATAGTTTTGTGCTTATGGCATTAGTGGTTCAAATCCAGCTTAGAAAACAAAAGTCATTTTCTTTTCCCAGATTGTTATGAGTCATAAATTTTTCAAGTTCAATCTAGCATCATAAATACGTCAAAATAAGCCATTCTAATGAAATACTGTATGCATAGTGAATACTATTTTATGTTCTTCTGAACTTCTTTTTGGAACATGTGTTACAAAGTATTTCATTGCTCCTATGCCAAGAAATGAAACTAAGGGAAAACTCCTATCATCCTTAATATTTAATTCCAAACTTAATGGCCCTTCATAAATCATCACCATCCCCTGTATAAGCAAATGTCCATTTGTTTCTCCCCTTGCCAAGTCTCTTCTCATACTAGATTTGTAATAATTATCCCTAAAAATGAAGATGCATAGACAAAGCTTCTGATATATAACATGCATGTAATGAAACTATTAAAACTATGTACTATACAGTATATGTGTCTATGTCAGGCCTGTAGCTAGGTTGAAGGGACAACTGAGGCACGGCAGATGGCATGTGGGGAACAGGGTACGCAGGGACTCACCAGTATAATATAATTATCAGAAATTATATAGGATTTTGATATTATGTCACTATAAATCCAAATAAATTTGTCACTCCTCTGATGGCTTTTTTTTTATTAGTTTATTGCAACTATAAATACTGTAATATTAGCATATATCAAGGTTTGTATTTTAAATTTTATGGAGAGGGCAATTGAGTGGGGAACGAGGAATTATATAAAAACAGCTTATACAAAGACACATAACAGTTTTATACATTATTAATTTTTAATAATTTTCAATATTTTAACATTGTGTTATTATTTTCCTACATGTATATAAATAACTTAATGGGGCAACTGGGACACAAGCATTGTGCAATGGATGCCATGCCACTGCTGGCCCTGGCTTGGCTACAGGCCTAGTCTATGTGTTGTACATTCTGTTGTCAGGGCTTAATTTCTAACAAAAAAAAAAGTGCAGGAGCCCTAATATTATGAAAGATCGATTAAAAAATTGAATGGCTGCAAAAGAATCGATAAATCATATCAATTGTTTATGTCCATTTTTCTGGACAACAAAGTTCATGACCTTAATCTGACAGCATATATTTAGGGGATTCGGCTAATATTTCAATAATCGACAAACGTGAAGAAGTACCGAAGCCAGGATCTAGTGGGCTCCCGTCCAATTTGGGCCCTGTCTGTTGTACAGTTTTAGCACCAGAATGCTGCTGTACCTTACAAGTTCATGTCATTTCTCTCTAATTCTAATGAAATGTTAATATACTTAGCTAATGATATTAATAAAAAAATTCACGAAATAAAAATACCTCTGCTCGTCCATGGTGTTTATGCTCTGCACTATCCAGAGATTTTTGATGTTTGGAATGGTGATGATGTGTGTATTTCGCTCCTTTGCTATATTTCTTAACTTGATGCTCATCTGTTTTAGCTGACCATTCATTATTTATCATATCTTCATTGTCTTTTTCAGCCTATTTATGGGATAAATACTTTATAAAGTATTATATAGTATTAACACATATATATTCAAACAATTATCTATCAAACTGAAGTTTATGTTCAGTATTTTTAATATTTTGAGCTACTTAATTTTGATCTAATATAATCTTCATGATATTTAAGAATATTATTTTCATAAATTATACATAATATATAAAGAAATTTATTTTTCTAATTAAATGGTTGTCGATGGATATTATATTACATAATAGGCACAGTTTGAAACAAGTAACGTTGAAGCCTTGAGCTTTCATCGAAGAAGCAAAAAATCTAATTTCTTGCTTCTTCGATGAAAGCTCAAGGCTTTCGAAAAACGTTTAAAGCCGAATAAATTTTCGTTTCAAAAACTGTGCCTATTGTGTAATATATTATCCATCGAGTGTTTAGCACAGTGAGTCGATCTACTATTACATAAATGCAATAGCTAAAGTTATTAAATATCTTCATATTTTTTGTTATTAATTTAACTCAATGTCTTTTACAAATATTGAAATAAATATCAAAATAACAAAACAGGATAAAATGAAAAGCTGTGTAATGGGGAATAAAAAAAATGTGTATGCTGGGAAAGGAATACTTGAATCACATTGGCAAAAGGGGGTTAGTAGTGGTTTAGCGAGTTAGAAAAAATGAAAATTATAAATGAGTGATGTCTGTAGAACATTGAGATGGGGCTTAAAGCCCCCTAGACCCCAAGGCCAGTTATGCTAATGTTGAATCACCATAATGGTTTAGAACAGTGATGATGAATCAATGGTACACAGGTGGTTTTTAAATGGAAATCATTTTAGGAGAATTTTTTTTTTATTTTGGAAAGCAGCTAATGAGCCTTAGAATTCTCCATTCCCTTTTCTTATCAGATAAGGTTTAGGGATAGTGGCACACCCCTTACAAATTCTTATGCAGATACTTTATATCTATTTAAATTACAAGCTATTTACTGACAAATGGCGTATTGTAAATAATGAGCATGTAAAAACTGAATTAATAAATATGTTCATTGGAATTTCATAATGGTACCATACCCCTAAAAAGCTGTTTCTCCTCAGCTTTTTATTCTTATAACCCTAACCAGTTTGAACTTAACCATTAAAAAAGTCACCTCTCTGCACATGTCTTCTTCCAGTAGCATAGCAGTTCAAAATGCATGGGTGGTGTAGGGTGGACTCAAGCAAAGGTGTGGACAGGGAGAAGTTTTGAGGATTGTAACCCCTCTCCACATCGCAATGAAATTTTGTATATTTAACATAGGAATATATGAGTTGTAGCTCTGTAACCCCTCCCATTAAGCCTATAACCCCTCCCTTATGAACTTTCTGCCTACGCCACTGGACTCAAATGTCTTTAAAGAATATCATGTGATTTGGCCTTAGGGAACATAATGTGGGTGACAATATCACGTTCGTTGACCAAAACTCACTCTATTCCCTTGAAAACTCCCCTAGATTGCCATATCACGTGAGAGTGTGACGTCACGTAGGTGTGTACGAAACCCAAATAAGCTGTGAGCGAGCGTGCCATGATTTTCTTGGATGCAAGGGGATTTTTTGCGAATCAGTATTTTTCCTGTATCCGTGAAAGCCTAGTGGGGGGTGTCCCCCACACCCCCACCACTCAAAAAAAACATCAGTAAAGCAGAGAGTAGTACTCTCCCATCGTAAAAAACAGTGGCAGCTAGTCATTATGCCAATTGTTAGGTTTTGAGTTCTTGGAAACACTGCACTAGATTCTGCTAAAATTGCGCTAGTTTTAGGGGGGTAACGAACCAAGTATTTGAGCCCATAATGTGTTTTGATATCCAATGGGGATCTTGAGGCCCTGAACCCTTCCCTTTCCTACGCCACTGTCTTCTTATTCTTTCTTTCTTAAAGTAATCTTGATAAAAATAAATCTTACAATAAATATCCACAACTCAAGTAACTTTACCTTCATGATGAAGAAGGCAGAGGAGAGAAGAGGGAGAGTAAAGTTTCAGGCTTTCCTTTTAACAATTTTTTAAAGGGATAGATGGCAACACAAGTACAATTTCATACCAGGAAATGCAGAACAAGATTTATGTAAAAATTTCGGTACTTTTCCGGTAGTGCCACGCCACTCACAATTTTTTTCACGGTATGTTACCAACGTCAAATCTTTTATGATCAGGGAAAATTTCCCTACATTTGTTCCCATCTACAATGTCCCTAGTGAGGCGCTGGCAGCCATCATAGAAAAAAAAAGTTTATTGAGTACGGTTTAGACTTAGCCAACTGAAGAGAGCAGGGTTATGATGGAGCCCCTGCAGTGGGAGGTGAATTTTTAGGTGTTCAAGCCCATTTAAAGAAGAAATTCCCAAAAGCTATTTACGCCCACTGTGTATCCCACTGCTTAAATCTATGCCTCTCAGATTCTTTTAAAGTCCAATGTGTTCAGAACGCAGTGGGCGTAATATCAGAAACTTGAACTTTTCATAGAGCTAGTGCAAAGCGAACAAATTTTTGGAACATAAAATTAAAGAACATGAACCAAATTGTGATGGTTGTAGACTTAAACTACTTTGTAAAACCAGATGGCGTGGGCGTCATGAAGTTGTGTTACTCTTTTAAAGAAATGATTATACCAATCGTGTCAGCCTTGGAGCATCTTAGCGACTTGCCAGGTGATCATTCCAAAAAGGCCTCACTTATTTCGAACAGTAAGCTATATGTACACTACCGTCCTATCAGCCTTATTTGTAGCCTCAAAATCGTTGGAATTAGCTTATAAGCTTTCAAAATGTCTTCGAAAAGAGAATATTGACCTATTTAATGATGTTAGTCGAGTTAATGACTAAGGCAGTCATTGAGAATCTTTGAGAAAATGCCACTTTCTAATTTCATCAATTGTTTACAGAGGCACAAAGAATGGCCTCCAGTCTCAACGTTATTCTTAGCATACCAAGAATCTCTGGTCTTCACAGACATATACCATACCCTCCATCAACTTATCTGGAGACTTACTATCTACTCACCGTCTACATTCTTTGCATAGAGAACATAATTTCTTCTTTAACAGAACGTTTCTTGACTCATCAAGATACTGTATTCTCACTTCACTTCGTCATTCCTGCTTTTTGCGATGTGCCGTTTAAAAAAAATCAAAAAAAGCAGTTGAGTTGTGTAAAGAAGATTTGAGCTATTATTTGGAAGATGCCTTTGTAGGAGAATAGGAAATACGCAATCCACAATTTCGATGAATGTGATAGAAATGTTTTTTCAAATGTACATATCTTGCTGAAAATGCTGGATCTGCTTCCAGTTTCTACAGCTTCTGTGGAACATACCTTTTCCAACTTAAGTCGTACCTAAGAAATACAGTCTGCGAAAATAGGCTTAATTGTCTTGCGTTTCTGTTCATACATAGAGATTTTGCTCTAAAAATAACGAATGGCACAGTAATTGATCACTTTTTGGAGTCTGGAAATGCAAGACGTTTTCAGTTAAATATTTGGAACAGATGGCATTATACAACTAAATTTAGACACAAAAGAAACTGTCTTTTTTTCCCACAGTTAAAAGCCATTATTTAGGATTGTATACTTTTTTAAACTATTCATCCAAATTTTACCTATGTAACCTAAATATTAAGCATAAAAATTTGCGCGTTTCCTGTGTGTAAACTCAAATTTTATTTTTATTTTTTGTCATTCTCACATTGTTAATTTATTTGATATGAAATAAAATTTTGGTGTGTTTAGGCATTTCAGCATAATTATTTGTTGAATGTTCCAACTCATGATCTAGATCAGTGACTTCATTATAATTCAATTAATCGATTTTAGAGATGTGTCGGTTAAATAAAAAATTCGACTCGTAAATTAACAGATATAAATTAAACTAATTAGAATTTAATAAATATTAATTAATCACTCAATTAATTGATTGACTTAAATTAATAGATATGGATTAATCAATTATCATTAATAAGTATAGATTAATTAATTAAAATCAGTAAACATAGATTAATTGATTAGAATTAATAAGTATAGATCAAATGATTGCAGAGGATCAATAAAATTTTCGGAATCGGACATTTCAAGCTTAGCCTCTTCCAAAATCAAATGCTGCGTACGCCACTGTCCACAAAGCTGGGGCCCTGCAGCTGCTTTGTCCGCCTAGGCAGAAGCGTGGCGCTGGTTACAACCCCTATCAACCCCACCTGCGTACATCAGTGTGCTGACCTCAACAGGTGTCAAAAGAAAATAGAACAATCAAATTCCCCAGTGACAAATTTAATTACGTGTACTGAAAATTAATATATCTTATCTCCATTAATGAAGACATATTAATTTCCAGTTTCACTCACATAAAGTAAAAACAACTTCGCATAAATGAGTGGGAAACTACGAAAATGTATGAAGCTAGGTGCTGAAGTGGAAGTTTTAATCGGCCAAATTAGGGCCGGATTGTCCCATAGACACAGAAGACAAATGTCTAGGGTCCGCTTTTTCCAGGTGCCCGGCGCGGTGAAGCTCAAGGCTACATCAAAATCCTTGCCAATCAGACCTTATCATTAGGGCAGGAATTTTATGGCGGCGCGAATTTCCATGACGCGTCGCGATGTCTATAGAGTTTTTTGTATGTACAGCCGGCTGGTGAAACAAAAACCTGAACACTCGTTTGCCATTCGCGCAATAATTGTGCTACAGAAAATTCAAAGGTGCCAATAGTTAGTGAACAATGAAATCTACCAATTCATGTGCACAAAATTTGCATAAGGGACCGTCTCCATATTTAAACTTGCAGAAACTTTGAAAATTCCCATGGCAACACATAAATTTAATATCACAGTCGGATTCTAGACTATTTAGGTTAATTTAAAATTTTGACGTTATTCTGACACTTAAAACTCGAGATATTCTATAAAATGTTTGGGGGCTTCCACCATGATAAAAAAAAAACCGAACTTGTAAATCGGATGTTAAGGTATTATTACCCTCCGCAGGGATAACACAATTGCCAAATATGGTCAACACAAGAAAGCCTCCGGGGCGAGAATTTTGTGAGTTTTCGTGGGGGAATTTATTATACTATAATTTTTGCCACCCACGTTTTAATTACAGCTCAAACTAGAGCTTATGTAATTTTGGAGAAAAAGAGACGCTTTCCCCATCCTGGATTCGAACCAGGGTCCCTCCGTTTAGCCCGGAGTGTCTTGGACCGCTAGACGAATGAGGACAGGAAACAACGCTCTCTTTCTCCGTATGTAAAGATGTTAAGGTATTATTACCCTCCGCAGGGATAACACAATTGCCAAATATGGTCAACACAAGAAAGCCTCCGGGGCGAGAATTTTGTGAGTTTTCGTGGGGGAAATTTATTATAATAATACCTTTTTATTGTATAATAAATTCCCCCAATTATTTCATAATTTTTATTATACAATAATTTTTATAATTTGTAGATCGGAAATTCAATTTACTGATCAAAGCCGTTGAAATCAAAAAGTTATAATACCAGTTGCTTTTTCTTCTTTTCTTTCTCTTACTGACTAAATTTATCAGTATGCCTGCTAAATGATGATCAAGAAATGTCACTCGACAACAGTTTTAAAGCGTAAAACAACCTTTTTTTGTCCTTTCTTTTTACTTTTTGTAACTAAGCCATGCCCTCTTAAACCGTCGCTTTAACTAATATTAAGCATAAAGAAAATCCCTACTTATCTGATTGCGCTGAAATGTCTGTACAGTAGGTAAAAAACCGTAAGGTTTCAATTCCCATCAGAAAATTAATGTTTTTATTCATATTTTTATCAAATATGATTTTCATAATTTATAATTTACAGTAGATATCATTTTAAAATGAAAACTATCATAAATTTTGTTTGACCTTTCGAACTTTAATACAATAAAAAATATTGGAGAGCTATGATGAATATTTCGGGAAATATTGAAAAATGCCATTAAATATTTATCAATATCTTTTATTATTACATTATAAAGCCGCTGCAAGTTTTAATATGAAAGTGGCCCCTTATGCAAGTTTTATGCACATGGATTGCTATATTTCATTATTCCCTATAGATTGGCAGGCACCTTTGAATTTTTTGTAGCATAATTATTACGCGAATGCAAAACGGGTGTTTAGATTTTTGTTTCACTGGCTGTACGTTTCATACAAATACGTTACCTGTACCAACTTTATTTTCAAAATTTAAATTCCAGAACCGATTTAGCGAGCGATCGGATATAGCAAGCGTTTTCGTTGATCCCACGATCCTCTGTATATACGGGTTTTTACTGTAATTATACAGGCTGAATTTATATTATACGAGGCACGAAAAAATTATTGTCTAGTACCCAAAGAAACCTTAATCTGACCCTAGGCTGGCTAATTGATTACATATATCTACTATGCGATTCTTATGAACCAGACTGCGCTCACAACCAGCTACTTAGTCGGTCAATTAAAAAGTTTGTGCCTAGGCTCAAATTGGATGCATCCGAGCAGCAACGTAAAGTTTTCAAACTTACTGGATGGGTGGGGGAGCAAGTACATAGACTATATAAATTTGCATATTACAATACATGTAAAATTGTAATTTATTTTAAATTATTGAGGAGGCACGGGCTCATACAAATCTACGCCTATGTAACTGAAGAAGTACGCAACTACCATTTAATTTAATCAATGTGTTTAAATGTATCCGTGCTCGCTTGCAAATGAACACTCGGACGGGATGACTTGGTTTAGTTTTAGCGCGTTCTCTATAATGTTAGCGCCAGAAAATAAGAAAAAGAAATTTAAAATATTCGATATATTTTTGTTACGCTGTAAAATTTTGCTGTAAACTTTCGAATTTAGCAGATTTTTTTTTTTCCTCTGAAGTGTCTTCGCCGTGGAACATTCGCATTATTGTAAATATAATACAAGAAAATAATATATAAAACACTTTGGCAATTTGGGGGCTTCCTATTTGGGTCGGGACCCTGGACCCAGGCAATGTTGACCCATTAAGACGACACCGACAAGAAAATTCAGTCATATTAATCCACATATAATTGAGTGTTTAGTTTTGTAAGTTTTGTAAGTTATTTTGTAAGTTCTTAATTTTAATAAATAATATTTGAAAATGTATATAATTTTTAATAAAATACCAACCTACTCTATACTATTTCTTTAAAAAAAAATCCTCCCAGCTTGAACTGAAGTGTGGCTCTTCACATATTTTTAATTAGACTGAACATGGCTCGTTACATAAAAAGAAATGTAATCAAATTACTTTTGTTTCTAACTTTTCTTTGCCAAATACGAACTTATAAACTGAGTGCAAATACTTCATCACAAACATACGATAAATTAACTTCTTTAGGTTATTTAACATTCTTCAAGAATATACATTATAGAGCTTTGCGAAATTCTCATATTAAACTTCCATCATTTTTCTATCCATGTTTCCTTAATTAAAAAATAAATAAAATACAATAGCCATTCAACGAGCTCGATAGCACAGGTTAACGTTCTGCTTTTGGTTACGAAACTGCACGCTGCGACGTTCGGGGCATCAAAAAGTTGATTGATATTCGATTCAAATCATAATCTACGCCCCTCGTGAGAGACACCCTGAGGCAAAGTATGCAATCTACGTTATTCATAAAGAACGATAACTTTCCAGCGCATAATTTCAAACCTTCAGTGCCCCTAAATACGCACGCAAGAGGTCAAAAGCCCGCTTTGCACATTTCTTCTTTATCCCTTCAGTGGATTTTGATGAAAGGATGAGAAAAATCAACAGAAGAGAGTTCAGTATGACTTAAATGAGCTTAATAATTTTCCACTGCATTCAGACATTTTTAAAAGAAATCGGATGTTGTTACAAAATTAAAGCGTAATTTTAAAATGATGTTTCAAATTTAATTGCGATTCCGAAAGGTTATTTAATTTTTTAATTAATTTTATTTTTTTATGGCATTTATTTAGTGGTGCCCTTTTCTCGTCCAGTTGTGTTTCGCCTTACTCAAATGAAGATATGCTGACCACAGAAATTGCAAGGCAATGAGAATTCCTAAGTCACCTTATGAGATACGCCTAAGGGGCCAAAGCCCAGGGCTCCGACCCAAACAGGCAGGGGAGGACTGGGCAGTTGACGGCGGCCCGGGCGTTTTTGCATTTCGGCGGCCTAATGCAAGAACAATGATAATTGATTAATTAATTAAATTAATTGATTTAACTACATTAATTAATGTAATTAAATCAATTAACCGTAATGCTCAGCATGAAATCTTAACAATGGGTAGTTATTTAATATTTTTATTCAGAACGAAATATAATTTTTTGTATCCGTGAGAACTCGTTGTCGAATTATGGACTTTTATAACATGCGGGTCAGTCCATGTCAAATCAACCAATAAAAAATAAGTTTTGGGATTTGATTCCATGGGTTTGGCTAATTTTTGGGATGTATTTTGCTTGTCATCTGAAATAACAAACAAATATTTTGTTTTGTTTTTTCTGTTATCAATTTTTTAGTTTTTAAATTTTCAAAATTGTCAAAATGTCCCCAAAACTGCTGTCCACCAAAATTCAAATGCAATTTGTAGTTGAAACGAGTAGCTTGCAAAGTAGGATATGATATCATTTTAAATCTTACAAAGGGGGCTTTTATTTGATATAAACATGCGTGGAGTTTGAATAAAAAAAATTTTTTGGCAGTTTTTTTTTAATTTTTATTTTGTAATTAATTTTCAGAGAACCGGCCCATTCCAGCCCATATTTGAAATGAAATTTTAGGCCGCGTCCTGTCTTGCGAGTGAACGGACCATGCAGGTTTCTAACTCTATACTGTATGCAATAAAGAATAGTAGTAACAATATAAATAGTATTTCTTACCGTTATGCCGAAAGGTATCAGTAACTTCTTATATTGTATCACTAGCGTAGCATTATACGCCGCGGGGCCCTGGTCCCCAATAATTTTCGATTTTATATATGTTGTAATGTATAAACATCCATAGTATGTGCCTGGCCCTACCAATAATTACGAAAACTCTAGGCCTAAGCCCAGCAGCCCCCCGCCTCTATCCAAACTATATGTATGCCAAACCAAACTGGCGCTCTTTAAACCATATCAATTCGGTTCTGTTTATGCCAAATTTTACAGACCCCATGCCAAAACCAGATCGGCCCTCTTTATGTCAAATCTTACAGGCCCTCTATGTTAAACCGGACCGGCCTTCTTTATGATAATTTGAGGCGGCCTTTCGGGCGATCACCCGTATGGCCAGTCCGCCCCTGCAAACTGGGGGCCCCAAATTGGCAAAATTTGTTGATTATACACTTATTTTTGTTGCAAAATTTTTTACATTTAAAAATTAGTGTAAAAAAGGCTCAAAAAATAATCGCCCAGTATCCCAGAATACGTTAAGCCAGTTCTGCTTAGAGATATCTTAAGCATACACAGATGCATACTCATCTATATGAATTAACATCACTTGTGAGTATGTTTGGAAATAGTACTTTGTGAGGCAAAGTTTGAAATTTAATTAATTTAAATTTTATCAAATAATATAATGCAATTAATATATTAAAAAAAAAAAGCATTCGAGCAAAATATCTCATTTTCCAATACTATTTCAGGTGAAATTAGATTCCTGGCGTAAGAGCATTTCCCCGAACATTTAAAAAGTTTCAACAATTCTCGTTTGGCGCAGCTTTCAAAAATCATATCATTAAAACGGTGGAATATTTTTAAAACAAAAATACAAAAGTGTAATGAAAAAGGTTTTTTTAATACCTTAAGCAATTAAATTGTTCGGAAACTTTATTCTGAAAGTGCATGAACATTCTGTGATAGAACTTCCGAACACTTTTTCTTACTGTCACCACAGTAAACAAATTATCTAAAAGCTTTTATGACAAAGCCACTCAGTAAAATGTTTGCTTAGTTTATCGCTGCTGCCATATCGAATTTTGAGAATTTCTTGATGACAGTTCTGATAAAGGAGCTCTCTTCTGATAAAGGAGCAATAGGAGAAAAGGTTCTACAAGACTAAACTTTGATCGGTGACTGTTTAGACTTTCAACATTTTACTTTATGCTAACCGGAAACCACATATTCTTCAGGGTATAAATGGTCTACTTGCGTGATCCAGTATTTGAATTTATAAATAAATAAATTATTGTCTTTGCGACCTAAAGCCCATATGAACTGAAAGCACACTAAAGGAAAATTAAAAATAAAAATTCAATAAAAAATTTTATGATGAAAAATTATGCTGACCTTCTGTTCCATATTGTTTTAGCTGTATAAATTTATACCAAGGCCGTATGCAAGGAAAGGTTTTAGGGTTAACCCCTCCCTTCATTCGAACAATAATATTGACTGTGAAACAAAATTCCATATTAACGTTTTGCTTCCATCAAAATCCCTCCTTTTTTTTTTTTTTTTTATCAAAAATCACTCTTACCTTAAATCCTGTGCACGAAGTTAGTTTATACGTATAAAACCAAAATACTTGCTGAAATAAATATTGTAACTATTCGTTATGTTCGATCATCTATGGGTGTTTTACATTAGAATTGAAGATGGTGTGTTTATGAATTTACCCTAGAGCATAGGCTTGGCCAGGGGAACGGTTTTGGGGGTTGTAACCCCCCATCGCAATGAAATTTTGTATATTTAACATAGGAATATATGAGTCGTAGCTCTGTAACCCTTCCCATTAAGCCTATAACCCCCTTATGAACTTTCTGCGTACGCCCTAGAGAGTTCCCCATTTGGCAAACGTAACCACTCCTCGCACCCATATTCTGCCTTCGGCAAACATCAGTATGGGAAGCAGGCTATGCATGGCTGTACATATAGGCACCATCTCTATGGAGTCCAGGTCCCCCCGGCCCCCTAAAATATATTCGTGACGGTCGGGCTCCCCAAAAATTATTGACAATGAATAAAGAAATGCAGAACCTAGTCGAAGATATAAGGCATAACGCATAAAATATAATATTATTGCTAATGCATTCATGTTGCTGCAAAGATGTAATTGAATTTCGTTTAGCAGGAAACAAGCCTATGCTTTATTATACCTATCCATATATATATGGAGAACTTAAGCGCCGCCCCCTCCACTGGATATCAAAACGCATTTTCTTTAAGACCGCATCACATATTCTTCTTTAAAGCCATTTGAGCCCCCACCATGTGTTTTGAATCTCTACGCTACTGATGCCAAGAAATTGAAAATAATGAAACATTTTTTTTATTTTTTGTTCATTTAAAATTTTAATTCTATAATAAAATTATGGGTGAGGCAAAAAACCCCCTACTTGAGACAGGAAACCAAAATTAAGAAAGTGGATAGGTTTGGAACTGACATGGGCCTCCTAATATTTTCTTCACATTAACGACGCTGACGCAACTCGGTGGCTTAGCGGTTAAAGTAGTGGACGAAAACCCCAAGATTGAGGGTTTGGACCCAACCAGGGTGTGTAATTGATTTCTTTCCTCTCAGACTCTTAAGAGTTACAAGCATTCAAGCTTAAATTCCAAAACGCAGAAGGTTAAAATTTTACTTTAATAAGTTTTAATATTATTTTTGAATACTTCGGTCTATTATTTATAGTAAAATTTCCGGATAATGCCTTGGGCATGGCGATAGCACAGAAGAACGGATCAAAACCGGACAAAGTTTCGCAAGTACTTACTATGCCCAAGGCGCGACTTAAAAGTCGAGTCCTAAAATTAGAGTGTGCCCTCGTCTAACGACTAAAAAAGTTTTAATGTTAAAAGTTTTTAAGTTAAAAGTCCGTTTACCCGGAATGCACCCCTAGGATCTTTGTGTCCTAGGCGACCCCCTAGGGTCACGTAATGGACGGATAACGGACTCTTGAAAAGATCCACGCTATCACCAAGAACTAATATTAATTCAACTGAAAAAGTAATTTCTTCAACCAGAGCACATAGGCGGCAATGTAAATCACCTCAAACCTCCCAATTTCTATATACTTGTCGTAGAAGCAGAAATTTTCGTCATGTGGCGCAGAGTTTGTGAAAAATGACTAAATAAACTTCCACACATTGCGAAAAATGGAGTGCTCGAATTGGACCGGAACGAGTGCGGTCGTTCCGGTTAATTAAAACTAGATTGCCATTAATTATACATAAGTAAATATTATTATATTATTGATGGCGTTTGATTTAGCATTATTTTTCTGCATAAGACTCCTTCCAATTGCTGTACTCTACGATGCTCCAAGCGATAAATTAAAGACGCCATTGGAGATTAAGATTGGTAACTGAAAATCGATTTATTTTATTTTTTAAAAATGGCCAAATGGTTTAAATTCTTTGTACACTTTTCACATTCTATTTTGATGTTCAGTTAACGTACATTCGCCGTTTTCAAAAATCGAAGTTTCAGGTATTTGTTGGACTACATCCACTTTCAGAAATACAATAGTTGCAACAGAAATCGATAGAGGGGAAACGAAGATGTTCAGAAAATCCAATTCTGGAGAATTTCTGAAAACTTGCGGATCGCGTTACCGCTTCGAAAATTGAAAATACGTTTACTGTTCAGAAATGAAATAGACTAGGAAATAATTACTCTGATGCAATTGAATTGCGTAACCTATTAGCGCGATGTTCTGTTTCGGTACTCTCTTTACTATTCAATATTAAAAAAAAAATACTAGCCGTAAAAGGAAAGGGATATATTTAATAAATTTTCTCGTATTTGACTGCCCATAACGTCTTCGTTCCAGAGGTACATATATGTGCACCTTGAGTTGTAATGCTTTTTCTATTACACTAATATAAACTGCGAACACAGACCGAAGGGTGTCATTTGTGGTCACTTTTTAAGCTTTCTTTTAGCGTCACTAGATGTCCCTGGAAAGCTCAGAAAAACGAGGAACCAGAACTTGCTTTTGCGGAAGTTGTTGCATCATGTCAACCAACGCTCGGGTTTTATGAGGACAAAGATCTCCTGACTATAAAGATCTGCAAAGAACCTATAAAGACCTAATAAGAAAGCAAGTAAAGATCTATAGTAAAGAAGTATGGAATCAGTCGGGCCAGAGAGAAGAAGGAGGAAATTACAAAATATCCCACCAAATACCTAAATTGACGCAGGTTGGAAACTTCCTATCTGTAAAAAATAATGGTACTTATTCCACCTAATAAAATAGTATATAATAGTGAACATCTATTGACTTATACATATATACTTATTTATTATATCAATGGTGTAGCGTGTCTCTAAATGTGGGCCATCTCCAAATGTTCATCATCCCCCACCCCTTGAAGTTGGGAACAAAAATATCACAATTTATACGTACGTATCACCATGATGACGATAATAATGATGATATATAGCAATACGTAACTGAACGAAGTACAAATATTACGCATTGCTAAACGTCCGAAAGCTCGGATGATCTATTTACTATTTGACCAGTGTTTAACCTTTTGCATGCACATACCTTTTAGAACCCCTGATTTGAAACCGTATCTTTTAAAAAGGTTTTAGATACAAGAGATTTTATTAAAATTTTTTATCCGGAAGATAAAATTTAAAGCTTAGTG
>QLNU02015360.1:158497-177772 GCA_006491805.2 Dysdera silvatica | reverse complement strand
ATATAATATTCTGTAACACGAGCGTTTCATTTCATTGTTTCTCGTCATAAATCATAATCTTCATTAACATTTAATTACCTCATTTTTTTTTTTTAAATATTACTAGCATTATAAACGATTAAAAATCTTCAATTCGTATACATGTTAAACTATTGTTTAGGAAACTTCGGGAGGGGAGGGGAGGGATATGCTCATACTCATCAACGAGAGGACCCCCCTCGCCCCCCCCCCCGAAAAAAAAGAGAAAGCAAGTAAATAAACAGCATTTTGAAATTGGCCAAGGTTAAGATATATAGAAAATACAGTGTGACCTCCCGTAAGGGATACCTCCAAATAAGGGACATCTCTATTTAAAGGATGATTCCTCTGATCCCCAGTATATGCATGGTGTATCAACACATGTACCTCCAAAGAAAGGACGCCTATGTAAGGGAAAAAATGTCCGGTCCCATTTGTGTCCCTTATTTGGAGGTAACACTGTATTTATAATTGAAGACTTTTTGACTTCAGAACTGGATATTAGGGAAGAAACGAAAATAGAATTAATTTTGTTCGGTTACCTCCAAGCCACATAACTATCCCAAAACAATTTTTTTGCAAACTATTTCAAATAAAGAAAAGCAACGAAGAGATCGTTTGGAGGAAAAAAAAAAAAAAAAAAAGTTTTGGGATATTAAAGGGCTTTCTTTTTTTTTCCTATTTACTTATCTGTCTTCTTCACATGAAAAATTCTCCTTCAAGTATTCACGCGTTTAAAAAAAAAGAAAAGAAAAGAAAAAGGAAGAAAGAAGAGGTGCAACAAAATTTCTTTTCTGCTTAAATCAACGAAATCCAAGGTTCATTTGTGCATCAGAAAAAGTTCGTTCGTATAAAACTAATTTCCTGTTCTGTGACATATCGACGAAAACACATGGAGTTTGTCAAATATTATATTTCGAAGACTTGCTTAGAAATATCGTATACTAAAACACCTGCAACTTTTTTTTCCCGGAAATATTCTAAGTTTAAAAAAAAAAAAAAAATTACAAAATAGAACAGCTTTTAGAAGTCTTGGATTCATGATCGTGGCCTTACCAATCTCTTTTTGCATGAGTCACTCACAAAAAGAAACTGAGATGGAAAAAACATGGCGGCAGGGGAAAAAATAAATAAACGAAAGAGAAATGTCTTTCAGAAAACGTGTCGGCTCAAGATCCGGGACACACGTGCAGACGGCGCTACCGTCGTAGGTCAGGAGGTTGCGAATCATCGACCTTAAAATCTGCCCCCTACGGCCTATTTTTATTTTCTCATTTTTTTGTGGCTGTTTTGGGATTTATTTTCTAAGAGTTTTTGATTTTAGTACCGGCTAAAATCAAAAACTTCCTCCTCGTCTCTGGTATGACCTGTCTTCGCAAGTCGCCTTACCTGCTCAATGGCAACTTCAGAGGACGCCCTTCCCACACCATGTATTGCATCAAAAGCATCTATTACATCAAAAGCAACAATCCGATTATGAAATATTTAGGTTTCCAATCTCATATTAATGACTGCGTGTGGATGAAAGCTGAATATGCCTATTATTTCCAACGACCGGGTGAGAATTTTCATTATGATTATATAGGGTGATTCAGAATAGATATTCCTGTAAATATTTTTTCGACGATTAGTCGTAGAAAAGGTCTTCAAAGAAAAAAAGGGTTCAAATTATGTAAAGATGTTGATCTCATTATGATTATTTTACAAGGGGTTGTATCTGTATAAAAATGCGGAACTTAACTTTTTATACGGGCCCTCTACCAACAAATTTCCAATTAGAAAAGTACTGCCCTCCATTTAATCGTCTAGGGGCGCTCTACTCGTAAATAGTAATAGAAATAGTAATAGTAGAGAAATAGTAGAGAAATAGTAACAGTAGAGTGCTCCTACACTAATGATTCTCGCAACTCAAGATTATATCTTATCTATTACATCACGATTCAAATGTTTTATTTCGTGACTATGCCGTTTAATCATTTTTTATTTCTAATACGGTATATATATATATATATAATGGATATAATTCACATAAACAAAAACCCAGTAACTTTTAAGAGTGTCAAGAGGAAAAATCAGACCTCTGTGAAAAATCTTATAAGTTAGACTGAAAAGTTTCAGGATCATTTCTTAGACCAATATTTTTCAAGATGCATTCCATACCAACCTGGTGTTCTGAAAGCAAATTATAAAAAATGATCGAATTTAAAAAAATAAATAAATAAAAAAGTAAATTCTGCAGTTCTCGACCCATGATAACCCCTTAAATAAATTAACTAACCTTAATCAATATCCGCAACAATAGAAAGAAATATGGCCTACATTTTTATACTGATGTATTGCATATTTTACATTTATGTTTATGAATAATAGTCCTTTAGAGGGTTTCCTTGTATAATATTATAGAGAGATTCTCCGTGGCTAGCGTGTGTGGTAAGAAAAACGTTCTGTAGAAAAGAAAAAAATTTGAAAACCACTGTCTTAGACAAAGCTATGAGTTTATTGCCACATATATTTAATTGTTTCGATTTCCAAGATCCAAAGCTAGCTTTGGTAACCTGATGGACTATGGGTCACAATCTTAACCTTCGGAGAACGATACACACACCCGGTTTACACGAATTCCCACTTGAATCCAATTAACTGCAAATGGAGAAGAACGACTCCATTATCAAGAATGCAACCGCCCAGCGAGGCTAAAGCCCAACGAAGTTAATCAAAACCACCTTATTCCAAACTGGTTCAAGACACCGTAAACTAGCGACTGTGGTGTATTTGAAAATATAGACCATGCCAGTTGTTAATTTATTTAATAGACTAATTAAATAAGCTAACAAGGCCTTTCATGTCACAGGGGATCTGGGTGAAATGACAGTAAATAATTTCCAACTACTTTGAACGTATTTCGGTGACCACTTCACCGATTATATTATTGCTTTGTACTGTACCCTATGTGACCAGAATCGCATACGAGATCAGCTCTGACCTCGTAAAGATAATTTGTGCCTCGTTATGTCAAAATGTGAGCATCATATGTATACACATAAAACATGCACCAACACCCTTTCATGTCACATCAATTAATGAAACAGGCATTTTCGAAGAGTTCTCCAGCTGACACATCCATGACATAATGCACTTATGACACCAAACAGATGGAAAATGAGCTAAATTTTTCCAGGAAAAGGGAGGAGGTAGACAAAAATGAAATTCGTAATGAATTAATCAAGTAACAAACATTACGTGAGAGCAACGAAATTTGACGACGATTGTGTCATCCGTCGGATAAAAATATGAAATTGTCATTTTCCTGTCAATTTAGTCTTACAGCTTTGCCCATTGGACAACCAGGAAGAAAGCAACGCCTTACAATTTATTTCATGCTTTAAACCATGACAAATTTTACTCTGGCTAGAAGTGTTCAAGTATTACGTAAGAACCTTGTGGGGAGGGGTTGCCGTTGGTCTTATTTTCCTATGTTAGCCAATGTTAATTTTTGCTTTCTGAGGTGGGGGTGAAATGGCCAAAATATTGCTTACGTAATACTTGAACCCCCCCATAGGTGTAACTAGGAGGGGCTAGGAGTGGCTGATTCCCCAACCCCGGATATCAAAACTAACTATAGTCCGTTCCGCAGACCTGACGTACGATCCTCGCAAATAGACTATATATCAATCGTTATGACTATATGTTTACTAAAATTCTACCACATTTTTATAATGCAACCTTCACACAATATTATTATACCTACACTCGTTCCTGTATATCTTGTGCACAATTTCACTTGTCTTTTAATTGTGTTTAGTTCAGTTTTTGCCCAAGTAATATGTATTTTTAATTGGGAAAAAATTACCATATCGGAAAAAAAAAAATCCTCTTTCACCACGACCAAAACCAGATCTACTCATATTTAAGTTTAACGTGCATTGTGACATTCTAATTAGAATTACTCGCCAATTCCGGTGGTCATTGGCGACTAGAGTTTTGCATTTGGCGGGTAGGAATCATCTTTTACTGCTAGGTTCTAAGGTTCGCTTTTTGAGGCGGGTGATTACCGCTTTTATCCGACAAGTACGCAGGGCTGTCCCCAAAGGGTACGCGCTGTGTGTGCCGCGTACTCTCAAGAAATTTTGAAAAATACAGAGTACGCGGCGCGTGCTCTCAAGGTCTCACGGAAACTTTTGTATTTGCTGGTTTTTGGGGCAACTTTCAACAAAGTTCGGCTTTTTTCTTTTTTTTTCTAGTCATTTACAAACTTGAATGGAAACAAATGAGGAAAAACATCCTGATCCCCCAGGTCTCAAAATAATATCCTGCGTACGACCAGGAGAGGAATGAAAAACTGATGAAAGTGGTAACTGCCACCTTGGGCTTGGATAGACCAGTCAAATGCCAGTCAGCTCGGCGCTGTGACGTCACCAAGTCCAGAGTTACCCCGCAATTTCAATACTCTTTAATTAAGACAGCACAGCATACTCTCAATAATTTTCTTCAGGACAGTCCTGTAAGTACGGTACGTCGCGATTTGTTGAGCCCTGTTAATTATCACCTCTTCTTCTTGATACAAGTTTAGTTTTTATAGGATATTATTACCCTTCGTCCCGTTAACACAATTGCCAAACTGATCAACACATGAAGCCAGCGGGGCAAGTTTTTAAGAATTTTTCGGATTATTTTGCAAAAACTCCAAACCATGCCTCAGGGGTTTTATGTTTTAACCAGTTTGGTAATTTGGTAATTAACTGCACGAAGGATAATAATATCCTATAAAACCAAATACGGAGAAAAGGAAAAGCATCGTCCCTGCCCTGGTGGCCGAGCGGTTAAGGCCCTCGGAATATAATCCCCAGTTCAACTCTGGGCTATGGCGATGACCCTTTTTATTCTATATGTGAAGCTCTAGTTTGCGCTAATAACTTGGGTGTCAAAAATGATAATCCCTGTTTAGTTTGTTAAAACGTTATGGAAAATAACAAAAATACACATTCAAATTAAATTGCTGTCGATCTGAAAATCCGTACGTGAACTCAAATGATTTCATTTTAATTCAAGTTAGGATTGGGAATTTTCCTGTGCAACGTGGTACTTGTAAATGTAACAATGGTGATACTGAGAAGGGCGAAGATAGTCTAGAATCAGGGCCGGATTATAGCACAGACAAACGTGCCCGACTTCTTTTTTAGGGGACTAGGCGCTGTGGAGACTCTCAACGCTACTTCAAAATCGTTGCCAATCGGACCTTATCATCAGGGCAGTATTTTTTTATCACGGCGCAAATTTCTGCGACGCTTTCCACGAATTTTAGAATTTTTTGTATGTACGGTGTATGCAAACATTTTACCAGTACCAACTTTATTTTTGGTGTTTAAAATTTAAATTCCAGAACGGATTTAGCGATCGATCGGATGTAGCGAGCATTTTCACTGGTCCCAAGATCCTCGTTATATACGGGTCCTACTTTAATTACACAGGCTTAATTTATAATACAAGGGGCCCGGAAAAAATTTGTCTAGGGCCCCACAAAACCTTAACCCGGCCCTGTCTACAATAGTGCACGTAATTGTCAATATTGCAAGGAAAAACGATAAGAAAAAGAAGAAATACTAAACCAAAGTGCAAAATTCACTTCCATAGTACGTATTTCGTAAAAACAATAACAAAAAATATCTTTCGTGTGTCTTTTTTATGATCATTGTTTGCGATAATGACTCTTAAACGTACGTTTTCCTCGAGGGAAACAGACTGATTCTGCAACTTTCATACAATGGCCTTGTAAAGAAGTTTTCTTGCCAAGATTCAGAAATTAACACCGAGTTATCGGATAAAGACAAGCACGTATAAACTTAGATATGCCGGCATTGTTTTCAAACTAACATAATTGCGCATGTTTGATTAGCATAGAGTGTATACTTGCAGAGAACAAAGTCAGTAAATAACAAACATTTTTTTTTTTTTCCATCTTAAACAATTACTCACACACTGGTCAATCTTTCAATGATGTGAAAAAATATGTCTCCCTTCAATCAAGTTTTCACTTGAGTTATAGTATTACCATCTGCGCATGATAAATAGGAGATGTTTTATATAAGCGTATCAACTTTCAATCCACGTTGTTTTGCTTGTATATTTTAAGTCGAAAGACTGCTCTATGCGTGGTCTGGGATGGGACCGTCTAATGAGAGTGACATTCGACTTATGATGCGTTCACATACGACCAGATTTGCTGGCTGGAAACTAAACTTGCGCAGAGAATCTAAAGACTGTGGCAGTTGTTCACTGGTGTACGTAGAAAGTTCGTAAAGGAGGGGTTGCAGGTTTATAAGGGGTGTTTACAGAGTTACAATTCTATATATATATATAATTTCATCGCAATGGGGGTTTACAACCCCATCAACCCCTGCGTACGCCGGTACGGTAGCTACTGGATCACAAATCTATAGTCCATTTTTTTCAGACACCCACTACTAGATGATAAGCTTTTTGTAGATTTTAGTATGTAGCAAATCGATTTGCTGGTTTTGCGAATGAACTTGGAACCAATTTCTTAAACGTTTTATATGAAAAGCTTACGCATGTTCTCTATTCTTTCAATTACGAGTTCTATTTTGGCAGCAAAGAGAGAATTTTCCCTGTTATAGGTGTGACGAGTAAGAAATATATTTTTCTTTACCACCTACTTTTACTTTATCTTTTTTTATTGCCGTCGTAAATATTGCACCTTGTCTTTAATTATAAGTTTGCTACATAAACAACTGTAAATTATATTTTCCTTCTATACATCAAAGCTGTGTTTCTATGCTACATTTCGTGTCAAAAAAAAAAAAATTGCAAATAACCGAATGGAATAGACGCAGTCTAATTTGTGATAAAGCAAGGGGCATTTTTTAGTCCTACCCGCCCCTTGCAAAAGAAGTCTCTGTAGAGTTGACAATAGTGAAATTGCAAGCATATGAATGCGCCACCTCGTTTCGACGGCCATAGCATGATATAGAGCCCCTTTCCCCAAATTTTGAGAAATACATAAAATTGCTAACTTGACGGATTTAACGTTATACATGCTAGGATTTATTTATCTTTTTACATATATAAACCATAATAACTTGTAACACATACAAATGTGTCTAAAAATTCACTTGATATGTCTATTCCACACATGCAGAATTTATAAATTTACCCACATCATATAACACCAGCCAATATTTTTTCCACATAACGTTTGAAAATTACCAGGATTCCCTCTCATATTAGAAGAAAAAAAAATCCCGTAACTTTTCCAGCGAAAATCCACCGACTCTTCCAGAAAAATTCCATGACCAATCGCAAACAAAACGTTCAATTGGACTTCGGTCGCAGATAAAACGGCTTTACGTTCGTGGGAAATTTAACTATTCAAAACAGAAATCAGAAAGGATTTTCCTGACTTTTCCAGGTTTGACTATAAAATTTCATTTATTTATTCATTAAATACATGCATGCATGTATCTGTGTGTGTGTATCTTATAAAGATGAGACGGGCTCAATCCAAGCCTGGGCCCGAAACGGAATCAGACCCTATGTTTCATATCGTCTTCGGTATCGAACTCTCCTGGGATCATTAGACGGATGCAACTGAAGTTTAGAAAAAAGTTTGCTGATTTTTACTTTTTAAGATCTATCTGCATTTGCTGAATGGAAACGGTTGTCATCTGAAAGACAGGATAGAAAAAAAAAAAGGACAGTACGTTTTGCCTTTAAATTTTTTACCACCCCTGAAAAGATTGGTGATGACAAAGAGCTCAACGGCTTATGTCCGAACGCAGCTAAACGTCATGGTCACAGATACGAAAGACATTCGTTCGGTTCTTTTGGTCGGTCCAGTACAATAGAAAAAAAAGAAACAATTAACTGTGAGTGGACTATTATTCTCCCCCTTAGCCAGGCGAAGTCGTAAAGTCATCAAAGTTTTATTGCTTTTTATGGCTCTCTCCATTCGAAGTTAGAATTGGAAAACATAGCATTTCTGAGATAAGCACATGTCGCAAATACCAATGTGACTTTTCCATGTGGAAATTCTCCATATACTCGGAATACAACTACGTTATTCGTTTTCAAGGATGTTGTATGTTGTTAAGTTGTATTTGATGCCGCAGGCTCGGGCCTCGAAAAATGAGTCCGAATTTATCTCTAATATCTTGAATTACCCACAAATAACGTATCTTTAAAGCACATGTTATCTCATATTAAAAAAAATCTTCAAACTAAATAAAATACACAACAAAACCTTAATACTGCTAAGTTCTGCCCGCGGCTATAAAAAACCCGGATTTAGAAAAAAAAGTTGTAAAAAAAGGCTCCCTTTTATACACACACATATGCCTTGAGGAAATAACGTTTTTCATCCTTCAATATGCCGGGCTGTTAAAGAGATGTTTATTGCTTCACGAGATTTTCGATGATGAATGTTTTCTTCACAGCCGCCGACAGTACGTTATCTTGCTTGCTTTAAAAAAATAACGCCTCAACCACTTATCCACTTCGTACACGTCTAAACCACAGTATTTAAAATAGAAAATTTAGGGAAAGAAAAACTAACAGGAAAGAAGGATCTCTTGGTTAATCGGTTTCACCTTGGGTCAGAAACGAGAAACTGTTTCATCTCACAAGTGAACGTTTTTTCTCCATTTCGGACACAAAAGCACTTTACATCTCGGACTCAATCCGAAAACGATAGAATGACGAAATGCGTTTCCGGTTGACCCCTTCTTGTGCGAACATAGGAACAACACATATCTTTGTGCTTTGTTTACGCTGAAAATTATGCAAAATATTTAACCATAACCAGTGGCGTAAGCAGAAAGTTCATAAGCGGGGGTTTATAGGCTCAATGGGGGCGTTACAGAGCTACAACTCATATATTCCTATGTTAAATATACAAAATTTCATTGCAATGGGGGTTACAACCCCCAAAATCCCCCTGGCTACGCCTCTGACCATAACCCCACATAATCTTGTCAATGATGAATAGCACTAATCCTGAATCCAGTGTTAAAAAGCTTAAAATATATAAGATAATTTACATCAGAAATTGAATGCCGCATTTCTTTAAAGTTTCTCGCATATACTGTGTTTAAAAAGGGAAAATATTGCGGATGAATTATTATTCCTATAATGAAGTACAAACAGTGCCGTAGCTAGGGATGACGTGGAAGTCCCCCCCCCTCCCCACGAATGACGTAGGGCGAGAGGGGAGACGTGAAATTGGTTTAAATACGCTCTACCTACAGATAACGGAGGGAGGGGATATTTGTACATCAATACACAATAGTGTCCCCGTTGCAATGGGGACCGACGATAAAAGAAATTTATTTCTTCGATTAAAGTACGACCTTTGGCCCTATAATCAATATATCATCAAGGGATCACCTTAGAAAAGACTTTCATAATCAGCTACGTTTTTTGCCTTTTCTCTTATGTCAAAATTAAAAACACCTTCCACTATATTTTATATAGTCATACGCAGAAAGTTCATAGTGGGACTTACATAGCTGCATCTCCATATCATCCTCAACCATTTTTAATCCACAGCAGGATGGAGGTCTCTCTGTTTTCACACATACACGTAGTGCGGTGAAAGAAATACAGAGGAAGCAGCCTTACTCTCACCACGTTGGCCAGACGGGTTGTCAAGCTGGATCTACAGTTTTACGAAGAATCCGGACTTCGGTCACCACAGCCAAAATTTTGCACTAAGGCGGTCATCCCCCCCTACGGAGTGACCGCCACCGATGCTGCTTTGTAGCAGCGCTCGGTCGAACGCCCGGTTTCCATAGCAGAGGGCGGCTGACGGACATCTCCATATATTCATATCTATATAAACAAAACTGCATCGCAATGGGGGGGTTAAGACCCCATCAACCCCTCTGCGTACGCCAATGCATACAGTTAACGTATTATATGACATAGATCGAGAAAACTACGTTTTTTATTAGTGATTGAATAGGTAACGTTTTGGTTTGTTTGCAGTTTATGACATAAGGGTGATTAAAATCATGTTGTACCAGGATTTACAGTTCACCGTGGAATCTGAAACTCTTCTTCGCCTACGGATTAAAATCATGGCCTACGGATATGTAGGGTAAAACGTCAAGCGCAAGGTAGGCGCTGTAATCACACACGGGTTATTCGTTCGATAGCCAACGCGTTACCATTACGTCACTGCAGGGTAAGCGATGTTTTTGGAACCGTTATACAAACAGTGGGAAATAACGTGGATATCTAAGCTTCGTAAAGAATTGATTGGGAAGGGGGCATTTTTCTAATTTTATTATGACGCCCAGGGGCGGACTAGTCATATGGGCGATCGCCCGAAGGACCGCCTTAATTTATCAAACAGAGGGCCGGTCCTGTTTAACATAGAGGGCCTATAAGATTTGACATAAAGAGGGCCGATCTAGTTTAATATAGAGGGGCTGCAAAATTTGGCATAAAGGGAGTTGATCCGATATGCTTTAAAGAGCACCAGTTTGGTTTGGCATATTTATATTTTCGATAGAAGGGTAGGGGGTGCTGGGTGATGGCCGTGTCCATGTCTCAGCACCTGGATCCGCGCATGGCCAAAATTCTACCCCATATTTTAAGGGTCGGAAACTTTCATTGTAACATAATATTACAAAGAGGTACCTCAGCGTTTCTTAGCTGGGAGTCTTTTTTATATAACTACTACATACATACGGAAACAAAGATGAAGTTTCTTATTCTAAAGTCATACTAGAAAGGTGCTAAAAAATCATGTTGATTTCAAATAGCTATATGTTCTCATTTTATGAAAAAAAAAAAAAAACACCTGAATGCATCTTGATTTTTCTAGAATATTCACATTTTGAGTAGACCGGAAGGGGAGGTGGGTGGGAGAGATGACCCCATGATCTGTATTCATACATCATGTGAACATTACTAATTTGGAAAGTAAACGGTCTGCCATTCTTGTTTTGAGAAAAACATTTTTTTTTTCATTCTCTGCTATCTCCAAGGCACTTTGGTCATCTTTGTCCAAGCTGGGGACGGTATCACCGATGTTTTGATGCTGATGACATTCTATATACAATTGGAAGCAGAAGTCGAATGTTTTACGACCATTCATGAGAAACAAGGTGCAGTTGGGAAAAAAAGGGATTGGACATTTTCCAGCCGGTTCGAAAGCCAAAGAAATGAATATGTGTGGGTGTACCGTCTGATCAATGAGTCAACCAGTGACCATCGGTCAAGACCTTATTCTAGAGCCGCGGGTGACACTTTCTGCATTTGGATATTGCACATTTTGTGCTTCGTATAGTAAATGCAAAATTTCTGTTGGCATGTAGCATTTAGAGCTAATAAAGAAGATGTGAAAAAAGAATATACTGATATCTTTCAGGGTAATGGTAAGAAATACAATTTATATTATTACTACTACTACTCTTTATTGCATATAGTATAGAGTTAGAGACTTACACGGGCCACGACCCGTTTCACAAGCGGCTTTGAAATTCCATTTCAAATACGGGCTGAAATGGGCTGGTTCTCTGAAAATTAATTGGTATATTCATTCAACGGGCCGTAATGGGCCGAAATATTTTTAAAAGTTATAAAAAGATTTTGGCCTTTTAAATGAATTTTAATTTGTCTTCTTTTTTTTTTTTTTTCAAAAAAGGCTAATTGACGGGTTCCATTTAAATTAATGTAATTATGAGATTAATTTAGCATAATTATCAATTAAATGTTATGGTCCAAAGTAATAACTTTTTATTGACTGATAAACTGGAATAAAGAATGCAAAATAATTTTCACCCTTATGTAAAACCTAAAAAATTTGCACCATATAAATAAGAGGGCCGTACAGCCTACGCTGAACCGTTTTAAAAATTCTTGGCGAATTAAACGAATGTCGATTTCTTTTTATTTTTTACATATCTGGTGCTTGTTAAAATTTATAACTTTATTGCTAATATGCAGTTTTCAAATTTTCTAAACAAAAGATATGAATTCATAAAAAAGTTCGAAGGTCAAGATACTGCATCATATATTTCATAATAATATACCTTCAGTTTGAAGTATGTTATAAAAGTCCATATTTCAACGAGTTCTCACGAATATACTACAAATAAGTATATTTCGTTCTGAATAAAAGTATCAAATAACTACTTATTGTTGACATTTCATGTTGAGCGTTATGGCACGTTACGTAATTAATTTAATTAATTAATTAAATTTAATGAAATTGATTAACTAAATTAACTGAATTAATTAATTATCATTGTTCGTGCATTGGGCCGCCGAAATGTAAAAACGCCTAGGCCGCTATCAACAGCCCAGTCCGCCCCTGATGGCGCCCTTTTGCTGTTTGAAATACCGTTTCCGATTTGGCCAAACGATGAATAAATATGCCTGCGCCGATAAGGCTACGAAGTGAAAACGGCATAGGGACGTCAGTTTCCAAAGGGGCGTACATTCAATTTAACCTGAGAGGCTCTCGATTTCCGTAATACCTCTATGTGTTCCGAAAACCCTTCAGGGAGTTACGTTGTCTGCCATGGCATCAACAGACGACGTTTTGGGCATTATTCACTTGTTATTGGCAACAAGTCGTTTTAAATGCAAAATATAAATAGTTTTTTTTTTGTTTTTTTTTTATTATTTGCAAGTAAATTTATTGCGCGAATTATAGTTAGTCCCTAAAGATTTGCTTGAAATTTATAAAACAGATTCAGACCGATGTTTGAAGCAAAACCCTACAGGTTTTTCATTCACAAATGCACCGATAAGAAGTTATTAATTAATTAATCAATAGTGATGTGTCATTCACGAACGAATCGGTAATTTAGAGCGAGTCTTTCAAGTGAATGAGACGCAGTCTTTTAAAATTCAATCTTTGGTTTACGAAACTAAAGTTGGTTAAGAATTTGTTCGTCCCAATCTATGTCTATTGTTTAAAAAATAATAATAAATTTGGTTTCGAAAATCAATAAAAGAGATGTCTGAATGTTCTGTTTCAATTGACACGGATTTTGCAGCAATATCAGCCTGTTGATTTCCAGTAACCCCAACATGTCCAGGAACCTAGCAAATTTAACGATATATTGTTTATTTTTCGAATTTAATAACTGTGTGCAAATTTTGTGAAGTCCAAAGTGCTGTGATGCTTTTTTTTTATATACGGCTTTTGCAAAATACTAAGCGAATCGCTAAAAAAAACTGTTGGTGATATTAAATTCGCACGAATGTATTCCAGTGCAAGACCAATAGTAAGTATACAGTCCTGCTGTATAAATTGAATAGAATTTTGTGATAGTGGTTGATTTTTGGTAATATTTCTACAGACAAAAGCTGCACCAACATATTCGCCAGAATTAGACCCATCAATTTAATAAGTGAATATCATAAGGGGTGCTACTTGCAAATGTAATCTGCGGATTGTGTCAAATTATTATGTAAAATATTTTGTAAATTCACGTAAACCAGTCAGATCCCTCCCAGATACTTTCCTCGTGAGAACGAAACGTGAAGGTGGAAATATTGACATAGAATACATATAATATACGCTATCATCAACGTAGCGTTTTCAAAAATATTAAGCACATACTATGAACATTTATATATTACAATATATGTAAAAATTTGCAAATTATTATAGAAGGGGGGTTCAGGCCCTATGGGCGCATATAACTCTACACCTATGTATGCTATTTACTTCTATATATTATATAGAAGTAAAAGGGACCAAAAAACATACGAATTATTAAAAACTTCTGCAACAGAACCTCCCTTCAATTATGTGTGTGGACTCAGGTATCTATTATTCCACACGGTAATTATTACATTCTTACATTATTTTACGAATAAAAAATTGAGTGATATAGGTTTTTGCGCATCTGGAGAACTTGTGTTCTATATTTACAAATTAGAGACACGGCTTTATGCCATTTTCACCAAATAAAGTCACATATTTGTGCCATCGCCATTAAATAAAGTCACACCTTTGTGCCGTCTTCAGAAAACGCACATCTTTATTTCGTCATCACAAGATAATTATTATATTTTGGGGATTAAATTTCTTTTTACTTATATAAATTGTGTAAGTCCCATAGCATTGTAAAAGACACACTAAATTTACCTTACGTTCATCTGCAAGCTTCAGTGGTTTACACATTTTCTATGTGTGTGCGCGCCACATAAAATTTTTACAAAATATTTTTCCGCGTGAACTTGGATATATATATATATATAAACAAGACAATGAATAAATCTCGTTACGAAATTTGATATTGTAACAAAGCTCATAAAAAAAACCAATTTAATTCAATAAACTTCTTCACTTAAATTATATAAGCTACAAAACTATTTGTTACTTAAATACTCTATAGTATCGAATAAAATACGTGTCCATGAAATGAAAGTTTAGTTTACTTTCAAATTTCGCCAATTTTTCTACTTTTAAGCATATTTATAATATTTATTGCCTCTTCCTGAGTTTTCAACTTCCATGGTTTGATAAAATTTTATAATAATAATCTTTATTATAATTTATATAAGGCATTTTAATTGTACTGATGAACAATAGACGATGTCCGTATCCAGGGGAGATCATAGAGACCGGTCCCCCCAAACTAAATTTGTAATAAAACCGCAGAAATTAGAGACCGGTCCCCCCAAACGAAATTTGTAATAAAACCGCAAAAATAAGTATATGTATTTTCTCGTCAAACTTGTAAAAGAGGGGAGAAAAAAACTCAAACTTTGAATAGGTATCAAATTTCTGACCATGAAATATCGTTTTGTACACCACTAATTTGAGAAAACTTTACGGAAAAAAATATAGAAACCAGTGTCTTTATAAGAGGTACGTAATAAAAATTAAATTTTGATGGCAAAACTACAAGTAAAAATTTACAATGATGTCTGAAGGCAAAATTAGTATTTCCTCATTTATTTTTGTATGATGTATTTATATTTCTTCTTTAGGATAAAGGCGACAAACCTTTATCCAACGTTATTTTGTAAAAATTCTTAAACCCCCTCCAAAATTAAATCCTGGCTGCGGTCCCGCTATGGACTACCCACTGCAAATAATTACATGAATGCTATCAAATTACATAATAATTACATGAATGCTATCAAATTACATAATAATTACGTGAATGCTATCAAATTACATAATAATTACATTAATGTTATCAAATTACATAAATGCTATCAAATTACATAACAATTACATAAATGCTATCAAATCATAAAACGAAATAAAAATAAAATATCTATTCAAAAGTTCTATTCAGTTTTCACATTGCCTTTACCCCCCCGCAAACTCGTCTCATATATCGATGTAGTCTCAAAATTACAAAATATCTCATCAGCGTCCTTTTTTCTTACATTTAACGAAAGTTGAGAAGATTAGAAATATCTGTAAGATTTTACCTTTTTAGCTGTCGCCACAGCTACCAAACACAGAACTCCCAGGACCAAAACAAGCTTCATTTTCAAAGTACTTCGCTGTCTTTTGAATTACGGAATTTTATAAGATCACGTTGGTCAGTTGTCGCCGCAAATTCGAAACTGTTGAAAAAACCGATTTTTCAAAAGAACTCCTACAACCGGTTGGAGCGTGACGTCACAGACTAAACCAGCCGCAATTGGCTTTCCAGATGATTTATGAATGACTGCAACATTTGGTGATTTTTCGCCACTTTCAAATTTGTATGATGTGACAAATTATGGCTTTTCATTGCCAATGAGAAACCACGTAAATCAGGGCCGTGCTTACGGTGTTAGCGGCCCTGGGCAAAGCAGATTTTAGCGGCCCTTAAAAATATTTTGACATAACAAAAAAAAATAATAATAATAAAAAAAAGAACGACCAAGGTTTAGCATTACAAAATAAAGTTCTTCACTTGTCTAAACGCTGTAGGTAAAGGTAAATGAAGGAAAAGAAGATAATGAAGTTAAATTGAAAATAGGGGATAAAAATTAATTAAATAAAATACGAATCATTGTAATTTATTATTACTCTAATTATTATAACTAATAATTAGCGGTCGCCCAGCTCGCACCCCTAAACACGGCACTGACAATAAACGCGATAGCGTGGATAGTCTACTATTGCTAATACATTTGACTAATAACATATGTATTTATTTTGACCACCATTTAGAAGCTTTATAGACAATATGGGAAGTATAACGTCACACGTAAAAGGTCAATTGACCAAATACTCTGTTGAAAGTATATGGGACCGCTAAAAACTGATTTTTTGGTGCTTGCACCACACTTTTTTAGCGGCCCTACATTGTAGCGGCCCTGGGCGGGTGCCCAGCTCGCACCCACTAAGCACGGCCCTGACGTAAATGGTCATGAGAGCAATAAGCCAGAAAAATACGAGCAAAAAATTTGAAAACCAATGAATTCAATTATTCAAACGCATTTATTACTTATTAATTATTATTATTAATTAATTATTATTTTATTCACTCCCCACTTCCCGTTCTATAAATTTTACAAATTGTCGGTAATTTTAAATAGCAAAAACTCTCAAAGTACGCCAACTGTTGGCTCCATTTTGTTCCATTCACTGTTTCATTTGTGGGTCACAGTGTACTGAAAATTCATTGATTCCACATGGATGAAATGAAAACATCCTTATTACTTTTGGCTGTGGTGCTTTCATGTTTTGTAGTCAAACAGTCATGGGGTAACAGTAAAAAAACCTTTTTAATTAAAATCCAAGAAGGGGCGATAATAAACGACTTTTTAGTCCAGTGTTTAGTATTTGATTTGCTTGCATGGATAGTTATGATTCAGGGAAGAGCCATGGGCGGATTTACCATTCTATCGCCCCTATGCTGTTTTTTTTTTTTGCCGCTCTTCCGTATCCCCCCAATCTCTGCAATTGGTAGGAACATAAAAATTGTTACATCCAATATATGCCAAAAACTTTTGTATTGACAATAACTTTGTTTAAAAACAAACTCATAAATTGAAACATAAACATTAAATAATATTAACTTATATTGAAGTATTATCTCTTCTTGGTATATAATAAATCAAATTCAATTTTATTGAAATAAATTTTAATTTTAGCAAAAAATAAAAGTCTATTGAACACTGGTATTTAAATGGAAAGCATGACGTCTAGCTTTCTTCTCGGCAGAACCTCTGATTATATCATATGGTATTAAATTTTTTATATCAGACTCAATACACAAAATTTTGCCGCCCCAGTCTATAGCCTAGTAAAGCCTATTGGGAAATACGGCACTCTCTCTCTCTCTCTCTCTCTCTCTAGAAATGGGGGTCGTGGGTTGGTACTAGAAAGGTCAAAGGTCAGAACGGAAATGCCCGAAGCCTTAGTACAAGTTCAGAGAGTTTAAAAGCACTCAGCTCCCCACCCCCCACCCTTTCTTCAACCTAACAAATTGATCGTTTAGGAACCTCACAAATGACAGGACGTTCTTAATAGGGAAGCTGTTTCAACAACTGGAATCCTTCCCCCATTCCTAGACTTCATGATGCAAACATAATAGGCTCACCAATATTGGTAAACTTAGGAATCTTATACAATAAAGTGAAATTATAGAACACGATAAAAAGAAAATGAACGCCCAATTAATGTCAAAACCATTTCATTCCAACTTTTTCGTCTAACGATTAAAATATTCAAGTTGATCATACGGTACTGATCGATTAGTATACATAAATCGCAAGTATTATGACACTTATTAACAAACTTTCTCGAGCTCAAACAACCATTTTTATTTAAAGTTTCTTCTCCCTAAATTTTAAAACATGTTACTTTTTAAATCAAAACTTAATGTATTATTTATATATTTAATGAAAATTCCAATAAAAACGTCTCATTGATCACAAAAAACATAAATTCCTTTTTATTTTCGATAATCCGAAGTTGCTGGATACACATCGCCTCAGATTATCAAGATTAACCCATATCCTGCCATATATATATATATTCTCTCTATATGCAGTTGTATACACAGTAGACTCTTCTAATCCGAACTCCGGCTCTGACGTAAAAGGGGCGGGTTTACGCCTCCATCTGACGCCACGAGTGGGGTTTATTCCATATAACATCACGAGCTAGAGATTCACTAAAAAATTAAACTAATTTTTTTATATACTCTCGGTAATCCGTTACTCCTCCATGCAAGGAATAGCTAGATTAATGAGGGTTTACTGTACATGTACATACTATGTTTCCAATGCACAATCATTATCAATGCTACAGAATATATCATGCCATATTATTGAGATTGAATCTATGAACTGTCTTTTTAAAATAATGTTATTAACTGCAGTAGAGGATTTCTAAGTAGGCACAAAAGGTACGGGCCTAGGGGCGGCATCAAATTGCTTAAACATAAAATTTTCCGAACTCAACAATGTTGAAAATAATGTTTCTTTTAATTATTACCCTGTTTCCCCAATAGCGATGACATATAAGCGATTACTTTAACTTGCCTGCAAATACAAACTACAGAATCGAAAGACAAAGGGCCCTGAAAATTTTGGGCCCTGGTCATTTGCCCAGCGTACCCATTTATAAATCCAGGCTTAACACGTTTGTTATATATACTAATAGTAGAAGAATGAATAATGAAAAATTTGAACTGATAATGAAAAAATTCATGCAAGGATGAGTATAGTCGGTTCGCGGAAAATTGGCATTTAGAACCGTTAGAATTCAAAGGAGCTGACGCATAAGCTTACTCAGAGAGTTCGTAAAGTGGGAGGGAGGGGGGTGTTATAGAACAACAACTCACATGTTCCTATGTTAAATATACAAAATTTCATTGCAATGGTGGGTTACAACCCCCATCAACACCCCTCTACGTACGTACCTCTGCGCGAAAAACCAGTTATGCAAGACGCTCTACCCTCTACTGCAATGAAACAAGCCGTCTGAGACGTCAGCTCCTTTGAATTCTAACGCTTAACCTCCTTTGAATTCTAACGTAATTTCTGCCCGCCAATTTTCCGCGAATGGACTATACGTGTATTTTTCCCAAATACGCGAAATACACGCAAAAATATCAGAGATTCCAGGAATCCAGACTAAAATTATTGTGGATTCAAAAAGTGTCTCAAATCCACGAAGTTGGCGAATATGGTAGCAATAATTTTGAGTTGTATCTTATTAGTTTGAATAATTATATGAAAAATCTCCTTTACATATCAAATGTTAAGAGTATGATATACTTTCTTTTTTACAAATATTCTTTTCTTTGTAAAGGAGGG
>QLNU02015360.1:147061-158397 GCA_006491805.2 Dysdera silvatica | reverse complement strand
AAGAGAAATATTCACATCCAATAATTAAAAAACAACGTGAGAAGCATGGTTTTCAAGTTTCAAAGCATAAAATAAGTGATATTATTAATGTAAAATGAAAAAATAGTCAAGCTTTAATGTCAAGAGGAAAAACAAACCAAAAGAAATATCCCAAAATGGTTCATATTTCTTCTAACATTTCTAAAGTGCAGTCTACGGTTTTACTAGAAAATCCAAAACCTCAAAGAACTATTGCAAAAGCATTGCATACATTAGTAGCAACTATAAATAAAATAATAAAGATTTGAATTTAATTAAAACAAAAAAAAGTGCAGTTTATCGTCTGCTACCTCGGCATGTTGCTGAGTGGAAGACTAGATGCAATTGACGAAGTATGGATTTATTTAAATGATTGTAATAAAAAAGATCAATTATCGAAATTTATTATCGAAAAAGAGGCCCGGAAGACTCAAAAGTTTGTTTCAAAGAGAGGAAAAAAAATTTCTATAAATGATTTATGGTTATCGCTGGCATTTCTTGTAACGGAAAATAAAAAATAAGAAAAGTTGAAAAAATCCAAAACTCAACTCTATATATTATCAAAATAATGTTCTGACTCCTATTTTTAAAAAAGGTATTGCAAAAATGTATCCTACTGGCTTTCAAAATGTGGAACTCCATCAGGACAAAGCGAGCAGCCACACCTCCAAAAGTACAACCGCATTTCTAGAAAAAAATGAGACAAGAAACTGGAATCAAGTCAACACCAATTAGCCATATTCCTACCCAGTCTCCAGATGTAGCACCGATGGCTTATTGTGCATTTGGACTTTTAAAACAATCTCTTTCGAAATACTCACCCACTACCTTGGATGGACTGTGGAAAGATGTGGAGGAGGAATTGGAGAAAATTCCGCTTGTGACTTTACAAAAAGCCCTACTGTCGTGGAAATATAGATGTAATATGATAGTTCAAAGACAGGGCTATCAGATAGAAGACATTAGAAGACAATTTTTTATTGTATGTATTTTATTTATGCTGTCAAAGTCATTATAAATATGTGTAAACATGCTCTGTATTCATCTCAGGAAATCCTTTTTGGTCTTGCTAGAACCATAATTAGATAAGCTTTTTTATAGTGCAAAAAATATATAGGGTGCCATTTGACATAAGACAGAAAAAGTGGATTTTATATTTTTTTAAAACATTGTCCATATTTCTATGGAATTTTTCATGATACAAAAAGATGGCACATTCGGAAAGCTATAAAATGAGATAAATGAACTTTTTCAACTGAGAATAATTCGAGTTATTAAGGGTGGTATGGTCATTCTGGGATACCCTGTATATATATAATGGAAGAATGGAGGACGAAAGTTGAAAGAATGTTTTATTACAAATTTACACTTCCATTTTCTGTTTACTGAAGATGTTGATGAACTAAGGGGACTAATATTTACATTTAAGGTCCATGGCGGTAGCAGATTTTGTTTTTGACAGAAACTCAACATTAAAATTTTGTCCAAACCATTTATTTGAAAAGCTACATCACGAACAGGTTTTCCAAACTTCCATCTGAAAGTGAATGCGTTTAGTGAAATGTGTTTCTGTTCTATTTATTTACAATACTGAAAATATATTCACACACTGCATTATTATGTGGAATGGACAAAATTTCCAGTATTATCAAAGGTATGTTTTTACATGGTTTCTTCACCTAATTAATTTTTAATTTTGCTGATAAAAACCACAAAGTGTCTCAACTCATTCTTCCTTTTTTTTTTTTTATTCTAGCTGGTATTTCAACCAGTTGGAGTTCACAGAATTCTGACTGCAGTCAACCCAATTTTTAAATTAAAATTGCTTCTTTAAAAGAATACGAGAAATTTCTCTTAAAAATCTCACACCAGAAAATGGAGCATTTTCAATGTTTTGGTAGTTGTATACCTCAGCATGAGATCTTGAAATGGAGATTTATGAATCAATCGTGCAAAGATAAATTAATTAAATGTCTTTATGAAGAGGTCTTTTAATGAGACGTTATTTCACCATTGAGCAACAAGGCAATTTTTGGTTTTATAGTGCTTTATGCTCAAAGAACAATTGTAGTCTCTTCATTGGTTCAGATGTTTCTAATTTAGAAGGCAGTAAAAGAAGGGAGGGAGGTGTTTCTGATTACATGTGTGTGGTATCCTGAACTTGGGGAAATTAGCATGATGGTGAAACATCACATAGGAATTAATGGATACTTGAGAGCTGAAATTTTCCTGATTATGCAGGGCTCTCAGCCTACTTTTCACAAGGAACTAGGAAATAAGGACCACTTTTTATGAAAAAAAAAGAACATATGTTTTGAAAAGGACCAATAAGGATCTAATACGGTGATTCGAATACACTTTTTTTTTAAAAAATGATTGTCACTCAAAATTTAAAAAATTTCTATATTCTTTTTCAGATTTTTTCAAATGTTGATCCTTTTTTATAGAGAGCAATTATAAAAAATTATATATTATACAATATGGTCCCCCACCTCTTGGGGAAAAATTAGATCTAATGAGCAAGAACTGAAAAATAAAGTAAACAGTGTTGATTTTACTCAAAGCAGAATCCAAGTACTTATTACGCAACCTCAATAGGTGTTTAAATTGGAAATAAAGAATAAAATCCAATTCATTAAATTATGGCTTATATCAAAATTATGGAACAATTTTGCGAACTGATAAAATAAATAGCCTTTGTAAAGAAAAGGGAACATATATCAAAGAAGAATTATTGATTTGGAGGTTGCAAAAGGGATTGCAACAATCTAATGTCCACAAAAGTTGATCCCCATATTCCTTTTCTTAAAAAAAATAATAAAAAATAAATTTCATTTTATCATAAAGGATGAAATTAAAAATTGAAAATTTGTTTTTTGTTCCTATAACAAAACCCTTAAATCGCACTTTCCAGCTTTCAAAAATGAGTATCAATAAAATTATGCACTGCGCTATGTTATTTCCAGTAAAACCAAAAAATTAGACCATAATTTATTCACTAATATTTTGGAAAATAAAAGCTAAAATATTAAAAACTTTCAATTTTAATAAATCAATTTACTTAAAAATTGTTTTCATCTTATCACCCCCAATGTCTTAAATGCGTAAATTTTACATGTCAATAAAATACATTGTATCGTACCCACGGCACTGCGAGGAAAAACTGGTGCACAAGGAAGAGAACGAATGCAAGGCCATTTTATTACAAAGTTAATGAACTCTGAAGTATGAGTGTTGAGTTGATGCACTTATTATATATAAGGGCTGACATTTAGGAGGATAAATGTACCACAGTACTGGGGCCTCAGGCTTTTAGGGGCCTGCAACACTTATTATTTTCTTTTTACCCAGGCTTGGGGTTTATAGGGACCTACGATGCCGAATATGTTTTTACCAGATGACCCGTTGGGAAATTGGTTCCGGGGCCCGTTATTAGCGGCAGCCCAGCTTATTACATCTAGAAGTATGGCTTCAAACAACCCATAAAAATAAGAACGTGGAATCAAATAGTGTAAACTTAGGAATTCTGGGTTGGGGCTGAGGTTGTGGGAGGCAAACTAGGCAAAAACTCAGTGGCCTGGGGAAGAAGTTTTCCCAATTATAATGAAATGCATCTTGAAAAAATCCAAAGAGTTTCTACATTAGAAGGGAATGAATTCTTCAAAAAATTCAATAAAGTGAAGTAAATTAAAAAAAATTGAAGTACTATGTATGTGTATGAGTAAAAGAACACAGATTTAAAAAAAAAAGTAATAATCTGTTAGCTTTTGAAAACTGTCTGAGGGGAGGAAGGGAGAGAGAATATGTTAAAATTTCTAAGAGCCTGAAAATCCTGTCCCTGCCTGCCTGCCTTATCTGGAGTTATAATCCCATCATATAGTATAGATGCGACATCCTGCAGCTTCATTACCTCTGATTAGTCAGCATTCAACAATGTAAATTTTATTGCATTGCGACTGCTTCCAGAAATGCCTTTATAAACATATGAATATTGCACATAAATTACACTTAATTTCCGTTACACATGGGGAAAAAAAAAAGAGGAACAGTAGGGACCAAATGATAAAAAAAAAAGACCAACACAGACTTCAGACAAAAACATGGACCTTCATGTAAGAAAACGGACCAAATGGGAGCCCTGGATTATGGAGGAATTTTAGCAGGATTCCCTGACATTTCTAATTTTTCCAGTATGGTAAAATTTAAAGATTAGGCTGAACACTAAATATTCTGCAACCAAATATTCTTTTTAAAATTCACTATGAATATAAACAAAATGTCTTTGTCATGTTTTAAATTGAGACTAAAATTAAACCATTTTTAAAAACAAAATTATATAGCCCAGTATTCAGCTAGCTTCAAGGCCAAATATTCGGCCTTGAAGATTCTGTGCCTTTTATCAGAGATAAAGTAGACAACACAACATAATCACTATGTGTTGCTGACATGAGTTTTTTCATGTTTGTGCAGTTAAAATAAAATTATGGAAGTTAAGTCATAAAACAATTCCATCAATTTGTTTTGAATGCAAAACATGAAAAAAAAAAATCAGATGTCAGCAACACTTAACTGATAATGTCCAATTTATCTTTAATGGAAAAAATCATGTTTGTGTCACTTTTCAGATGTACCTGGTATTTACAGAAACTAGCCAACATTTAATTCAAACCGGAAGTTGCGTGATAAAGCTTTGACCTTTTATACCTCATGAACAAAAAATTACTCTGAAAAACTGTAAATGACTTCGGCATCACATACTACCATTCAAATATTGTAACACTTATTAATGGATATCCTTAATTTTTTAATGGATACCTACATATACCAAATAACAGTTATAAGATAGTATTTAGTTTTTTGCATGTGCATAACACATAAGATGATCTATTAAAACAAAAGCTAATGAAGCGGTTATAGAATGTGAACATTTTAAAAAGTTCCCTAATTGCAAACGTAAATAAAATATCACATTTTTAAAATTCAATAAAAAGAACTAGATGTGATAATCTTTACCATATTACATAATTCTGACAACTGGTTAGCTGGTTGAATTTTTATGGTGCATAGACAACAAGGGTTATCCTGCACCTTATTCTGACAATATCACGTTATCGGAGTCTGGAAATTTTTCTCGCCATAGTGGATAATGCGGCAATATTGGATGACAAACTGCTCATAAAGGGATTTCATGGTGCCTGGCGGGAACCGAACCCACGATCTGTTGGTATCCGGACAAGTGCTCTTCCAACTGAGCTACAGGCGACCGATCATCCTCCCCTCTGCAAGTATGTACAAAGCTTCACTATAGACAAGTTTAGAAATGGTTCGGTTCCCACCAGGCACTGTGAAATTGTTCTTTTCCTTGCGAGCAATTTATCATCCAATATTGTCACATCATTGGCTACGGTGAGAAAAATTTCCTGATTTTAGTATCACACTAATCTCGCTTTTTGTACATTCGCTTCTTTTACGTCCATTTGGTTTAAAAAAACAATCTAAGCACTGTCTCATTTAAAAAATTGTCTATGCTGAAGTTTTACATGTGCTCGCAGAGAAGAGGATGATCAGTTTTCTGTAGCTTAGCAGGATACCAATAGGTCGTGGGTCCGGTTCCCACAAGGCACAGTGAAATCATTCTTTTCTTCAAAAACAATTTATGATCTAATACCATACTGCGTTGCATTTTTCATTCAATAAAAATTTTAAATACAAGATTTAGACTTCGCTTATATATAATGTGGTCTTTCTTTTTTGTTGATATTTTAAAAATAAATCAGACTTAAGCTATAACAGTTGAGATTTGTTTGATGGGGGAAAAAAATCTAATTAGCGGACACTCACGTGACACAAAAATCTTGTCCGTAAAAGAGGGGTATTATTGTGAAGGAGTCCCTTGCCGGGGAATTTTACCTAGCCATATTTGAGAGATGTCTGTTAAAAGCTAATTTACTGTATATTGGCAGAGATATGAGTCTCATAATAACTAGTGATTTAACAATTATAACTTTTAGTAAGGTTAAAAGTTCTCCATCCTATTTAGTAAATTGCAGAGGTAGCTATATTTCAAAACATTTAATAGTCTCCTAATTTCTGATCCTTTTTCTCATTTATATATAAAAAAAAGTTTCAGTTTTAACAGATAGTAAAATTAAAGCATGGTTTTCCCATTATTCAAACTTTCAAATTTAGAGTGTTGTTAGTTTTAATCATAAAATTTTACTAAAACAATTTTCAAAATAAAGTTCTGATTCAGGGCATCACTCTCTTTTCCACCCCCCTTAAATCTAGGTTAATTATTTAAACACAAAAATAGAAAACATTTATATAGGCCACAATTACTAAAACTATATGACTATGAAAACATAATTTGACAATTTATATAAACATGCACTCTAGAGTTAAATATGTAAATGGTTAATTGTAAAATCATTTTGCTTTGAAATACATTTGAATAAAACAAAAATCAAATGCACAAATAAATTAAACGCAAGTTAAAATGGTCTTTAGCATTTCTTACAACAACAAATTTCATTAAAAAAATTACATACCTTTTATTTGATGCTTCAAAAACACCACTATCGCCAGCAACTGATTCATCACTGACAGCTGCAGAAACACTTTTATTGTTTGACCCAGAAAATTCACTTATTTGCAGTTCAGCATTGTCATTTCCTAATTCACAAATGGTACTTAAAGGCTGATTACTAACTGAATCATTTGGTGGATCAATACTGCTTAGTTGATTAGAACATATTTTTGATATTCCAGATGTGTTTGGATGTAATAAACCATGACAAAATGAATGCTGATCACTGTATACAAGCTGTTCAGATTTCAAAGATTCTATTACATTTGGCATTAATTTAAGTTCAGAAAACTGTTCTTCAATATTTGTAGGTAACTGACGCTGAAGTCGATCAAAATTCGTTTGTTCATAGCTAGGGGGTGGCCCATATTCATATGGTGAGACTGGAGGTGATATAGAAGATAATGATGATCTAGGAGATAAGGAAGGTCCACTATGCCCTACCCATACAGGTGCATTTGCTACATCTTCAGGTGAAACAGTTTGAGTGTTTCCTTGTAATAGATGTTCTATTCTTTTATGTAAATCTTGAAGTGAAGGATCAACAGAACATTGAGGTAATCCATAGATGTCAGTAAAACTGAGACTGCTCAGTGATCCTTTGCTGCTACCAGATAGAGAACCAGTGCTTAAAGATCCCAATGAACTGCTAGATGAGACTGATAAAGTGCTAGCAGATAAACTAAAATTAAAAAGATAAAGTTTAGGACAAAATTACAAAATGTTGACTTAAAGTTATTGAACATAAATACTGAAGTAAATTCTTTACTAATATTTTTTTATATTTGTGCAATAATTTGTATTTTACTTGAAATTGACAAGAGAATCTATGCTAACTTAAAAAATTATTGAATATTTTTAGTTTGTAAACTTAGTTATATACAATTACAGAGGGGCAGTAAGAATATAGCTTGTTAAAATAGCAAATTTTGAAGATACATAAAAACAGTAGGAAAAATATAGAACTTTAAATTATTTTATTAAAGTCTGTGTTAAAACAATACATAAATATTTCACTGCCTTCCCCATTTCAATAAAAAAAAAAAAAAAATTCTGGCACTCTTAAATACCTAACTATTGCACTAAATTAAACTATTATACCTATTAATGATTTTGAAAAATAAATTTACGTAATGATAAGATTCAAAATACAGATTCAGGAAATTCTAATTGATGAGAATAAAAGCAAAACTGCATTCAATTAATGAACACAATTTTTGATCATACAAAAACTTATAGAAGCTAAGGAATTTTTGTTTTGATCACAAGGTAGGAAAGATTTTAATTTCTGTCAATAAACAAGTCTCATAGAACAGTAAGAAAAGGTGAATGAAAAAAAAACTAAATTTGAGAATAAAATTAAAACATATTGGCTTTTTTAACAGATTTCAACTTTTTATAAAATTTAAATCACACAGAAATCAGTTATGTTATCATGGATTAAAAGTTTCATGTAGAATAAAAAAAAAACTGCACCATATTAATAAGGTTCCCACTCACTGTGGAGAAAAAAATTCTCTGACTGACTGCAAATAAAACTATGAACTGAACTTCAGTTTTGGGGAAAATAGCCTCACGTTTGTGTGAAATTTAGACATTCAGAACAGGTTAGGAAGGTTTTCCCAGACTTTTCCAGATTTGATCAAAAGAATTAATTTTTCCATGACGAGTTCAGGTTCTCCAGGTCGGATTTAATGTATTAACCCTTTGCACTCGAGAAGTGATTCTCACTCACCACTTAATATTTAAGAAATCATCTTCTTAGACCTGTAAAGATAGATAAAATGTTAAAATATAAAAGTTTTATACATTAATTTGTCAGTGTAATCGTTTTAAGTTAGAGGTAAGAAATTCACCAAGAACATCGAGAAACGTCTCGAGTTGCTGGTTCGCCCGAGAGAAAAAGCCTCGAGTACAAAGGGTTAATAATGTTTCTATGTACAGTAAAAATCGGTTATAACGACCTGCAAGGGACTGTGCAAATTCGGTCTTTATAACCGTTAGTCTTTATAAACGATATTTTTTAAAATCATGGTCCAGTAATACATGTTAGAGTTTTATAGATTGTTTTGATAGCAAAAATTATAAAAACTTGTTGGTTTTAAAATAAAATTATACTTCATTATAATATATTTAATTACTGCATATATTAAAATATATTGATAGCCACACCAAATATACAATGAATTTTTTTAAATGAAAAAATTGAAGAAAATATAACAGTATATATTATAAAAAACAAATGACCAATAAAACATTACGTAAACTTTCTTTCAGAGCAATAAGTATATTATTTCATATCGTTAATGATTTAAAATTTGAAACTTTCGTTTGCTTTCTCACGTACATTTTTAAAAATCGGTTTTCTAAATTGTTTTCAATAAAGTTTAAAGAAGCCTCAACGTGTCAGCATCTCATGGTGCAAATATAATGAACGAACGATTGCCATTGCGGGTAATGCTTTTGAAATTGTTGGTTGTGTGAAGGAAAGTTGCCATTTCCCTTTTTTTTTTTTTTAAATATAGAAATGCTGTTAACATAATCTTGGGCAGCCAATCTCCGAACATTCGTCTATTTAGCATATGTGGATAGTTTTTGCTTTATGGGTTTATTAACTGTTGCAACAGGAGCAATCTGGCACAACTTCTCGTTTTGGTTGCTATGTGAAAGGAATGCCTTTTAATTGATAATTCATGGCAGTAATAGCTTTCATACTTGCATTGCAAAGGATACAAACACCCTCTTTGCTATGCATTTAGCATTAGCGGTTTGAAGAAAAAATCGAGGTCAACCTGGATCGAGTAAGGTGTTTGACTTCTTTTGTTTGAACGGAACAGTGCGATTCAAGCGTTGTTTCAAACTCACATTGTTCCAATGAATGATCGTCCTGTTGTGTCGTTATACCCGATACGTATTCCTCCTACTTGGGACAAAATTGCCGTCATTATAACCGATATATTTAGTTAAGAATAGAATAGGAAACCAAACTTCTTGCAAAAATTCCGTCGTTATATGCAGTTGGTCGTTATAACCGATTTTCACTGTATATGCATATAAAACAATTATAATTTTAAACATTTCTAAACCATCACCATGGTGTAAGTCTGACACACACACACAAACACAAAAAAAAAATGATAATGCATTTTAAATGAAGAGGGGGAAAAAGGAAAAGAAAATCTATACACTTCCAGAAATCTTTTTCAACCTTGAAAGAAATTTATAGGTTCTTTAGAAATAAAGTTGTCGCAATTCTTCTCAAACAAATATAAGATTATTAATAATCCCAAGCTCATTCAAAATATTAAATACAAATAAGTATATTATACCTTTTTAATTGGGATTCCAATGACATTGTAACAGACATTGAATCTCTGAGTTGAAGTAGAAGCATATTCTTTTGTTCATGAAGTTTTAGCCTAATGAAACACATACAAATATATCAATAAATATAATACCTAAATTCAATGTTAACTGTAAAACAGAACACTAATATTTCCATAATGTAAAAAGATTTAGAATAAAAAATATCAATGCCCAAAAATGCAGGGTCATCAAAAAAGAATGACTGCATTACAAAATTTTATCACTGAAAAGCTATTAAACGTATCTACATGATTATTGTATTTAAATGAAGTGAAAGAACTTAAGTTTAGTAATCGGTATAACTGTTGAATTTGGGGATCACAATAACCCACTGAAACTCATCAATAGATTTGTGGTTCCCCAAAAGTGAATGCTCGGTGTGGCATGCTATATGATCGTGTCGTTGGCTCTTTTTTTTTCACGGAGAACACCATTACTGGAGATGTTTATTATGATTTACTGCAAGTTTAAGTCTTTCATAAATTGCAGATTTAAAGCAGAAACTGAAAATAAGATTTACTTGATGCAGGATGGTGCTCCTCCCCATTTTTCGCTATCTATGTGTGAAGCCTTAAATGAGAAATTTCCCAACTCATGGATTGGACGGGGTGGCCCAGTAATGTGGCCTCCACGAAGCCCAGGTTTAACTCTGTTGAAATCCTCCATCTGGGGATACATAAAGAATATTATGTACAGTGAAAACATCACTGATCTAAGCCACTTAAGACGTCGGATCACATCTGCAATTGCAACTCCAGCTATGCCTCAAAATACGTGGCATGAGGTTATTGTCTTGACGTCTGTCGAGCGACTAATGGTTCACACATCGAAAGATGCTAGGGTTCATCTGTGACTTTAGACATTTCTTAATATTTTAGCACAAGAAACACGTGCATTGTTTATTCTCTGAGGTATGATTTGTTATCCCGTCTTTTTCAATGACTCTGTATAATGAATTGGTTTGCCAATGACATTTTAAGGTTCTTGTGGAAGGGGCCTCTCATTTTATTAAACTATGCAAGTTTTAATGTATGTAATTCGGGGGAGAAATTCCAGGTCCTAATGAACTAGCCAAAAACAAAATTCACTCTACAATTTTTAGCGTAAATTTTTTAATTTGGTATTAATTATATAGTATTTATCTGTCATGCATTAAGGAATATTAGTATATCTTTATCGAAATACCACACAACAATGGCATCCACTGTATTGAAATTCTGTAATGGTGGTCTATTCACAGCAACCACAAGATGATCATTCACTTTATCCGTTTTTAAAAAGTTCTGATACAAAGTTTTAATCCTATTAAAATAACAGTAGGAAGTAATAGCCAAAGTCTCGTTTGGCTTTTAATTAAATTAAAATT
>QLNU02015360.1:109375-142820 GCA_006491805.2 Dysdera silvatica | reverse complement strand
CTGTTCTTGTTGCCATAACGTTCCACCACTTTGCATCTGGGAACATCTTCACATGCCCAGAAAACATTGGAGGGTAATATTCCACATACGTAATTGTATATGGCAAATAAACGTTCATGGGTATTTTTCAATTAACTAGCTTTCTGCTGCATCTTTTTGGAAAGTAGACAGTCTCTTCCCTCTATATTTAAGGTTCATTATGTTTGCTAAATAATGGAATGGTTGAATAGCTTTGTTCATTCTTTTCAACACAATTTCCTTGTAAGGTTCTGATTCCAAACTTTTTGCTAAGTGAAGCCATAATTCTACAGCATAGAATAAATTTGTATCATCTGATTGAAGGACGTATAGAATTCAGCTGACTTTTATCAACTGTTTTATCAAGTTCAAAGATTCCCTATAAATTTGCGCATTATGGTGAATTGTAGTGATATAGTTTGGGATACTGTCAGCATGCCCTAAATGAATTTGCACATACTTGTGCTAATTTTTTACACTACACAGTATTGGGGAAGCACGTTTTTTTGGGGGGGTTTATTAAGTGGGGTTTTTTTTGGGTCGGGCAAAATTGATACAACCCTGCTTCTCATACTAAAAAATATCGCCTAACAGTCACAAACGTCTTTATGTAATACTAATGAAAACATCCCCTTAACAACTTAACATTGCTAAATTCTGAAATAGTGTTAAGCACCATGCGTAACTGCCAACTTTGAAATACTTGAAACTGGGAGATTTAGCCCAGCAATGCATATATGATATACATGTCGCATCGTGCCAGATATTAACTGACAGTTAATGTACAATCTCAGTCAACTCATTCTTTTAACACTTAAAAACCAAAACATGAATACAATATCATATGGTTGCATTTATGGATTTAAAAGAAATTTGAGTATAAATATTTACATATGAAATTATTTTTTTTTTGTTTGTGGTTTTACGGCTCAAAGACTACAGTGGTCATGCTGCGCCGGGACCTACTGTTTTCTGAGGAATCCAAACCTCTTAAGGCCTAGGGAATGAAATTATTTGTTAATAACGTTAATTGAACTGGGAAATTAGACTGAAAAAAAAAAATTGAAAGGTATAAAAAGGATTTGCATTGTTTTTTTTTAAGGTATGACATGGTTGTGGCCTTGGCTTTTTTTAGAAATGTGTCCTCAACATTCTCTTCGTAACATTTTCCCTTCCTTCGACACTTGGCATAATTAGCAATTTTTCAAGTGATACATTTGATACACCCATTCCAAATTCGGTTCTGATTTTCCTCACTTGGCTAAACACTCATTCACATTCAGCATTACTGTGAGGATAGGCCCCACCATCTTTGCAGTCAACCTTGGTAGGAAAGTGACTTCATTCCTTAGCCGCCTCCATGGAGTCCCATCTGCATGTTAACAATGCAGTTCAATATTGATTACTAAATAAACTACAGGATGGTCAGTAACGGACGGCAAAAGCCACTCTGTGCCAAACAAGGTGTTTTTGTGAAAAAGTCTTTGTATATTTGACATGCAATTTATAATAGTTTAACAATATGAAGTCTGAATGGTTCTTTTGCTGTACGAAACCATACTTTCTACTTATGGGGTTTTGAAAACTGTGTGTATTGATCTTTTGTTTTTTTACAGCAGACTTTTGTTTGTTTTTTTTCAATATTAAAAGTACTCATAATAATAAAATTGTGATGAGCAAAGCTAAGTGATAAGGGAGAAGTTGGGACGGGGAAAAAATAAAGTTTGGGATGGAAATAGAACAGCGGTTCTTAAACAGGGGTCCATGAGATCCTCCCAGTGTTCCACAAAGGTTCAGAAAAATTCTCGGCAAAGAGCATTTGCTCTTTAATGCTAAGAATAAATTATGTGGGGATGAAAAATTCCTTACTTAAATGATGAAAATTAGCGATGAAACACTAGAAATAAATATGTATGATGCAAATTCCGGGCTTTAAACTTTATGTTAATTTCTGGGGGTCCGCGGTCTAGGAAAGTTAAAGAACCACTGAAATAGAAGGATCATCCAAGGTTTAAAAAGTCAATCCAACTGCAAATATACGGTTTTGCACACCTTTTCCACAAATATACAACAACATTCCTATTTAAAAGGGTATGAAAAAAGTAATTGATTCTGTCTGAAAACAAAGTATTTTTTTTAATTTTTAACTTCCATTATGCTGATTCTTTTTAAATCACTTTACATGCCACTAAAAATTGGCTTGCATGCAAAAGTTGCAGACCCATGGCTACGGTATTACAAAATTCTGAAACTATGTGCTCATTATAAACCAACCCCTCCCTCACCCTTTTTTTTAAAACCTGAAAAGTATTTTCTGAAGTGATTAAAAAATGACAGGCACATTAACTTTTTCATAATTACTGTGTTTGAATTTTAATGGGTTATCGAATAAATGAAATATAAGATAAACACTGAAGCAAGAAAAACAAAATGTGTGGGCAGAGGATTAATTTCCTTCATTACACCTTAAAAATTACCATTAAAATAGTGACACTGAAAAATAACTTAACCTGGCTTACCTATCAGCTATTGCACGATTTGACATCTCCATAGCATTTCCTAATTCTTGTTCTAACTTGAATATTTCAACTGCTATAGATGCAACCTCAGATTCACTTCTGCCTTTGGTGTTGATGCTACGCAGTTCTCGGAGAAGCTGCTCTTTTTCTTGAATGAGGAGCAGCCTAGCCATGCAAGCAGAGAAAATGACATGCAAAGTTTGCATAGGGCAAAAGACGCAGAACTTAAGAAATGAAGGCTTAACTTTATAATTGCTAATTAAATTCGTGCTCAAAAGTATCAGTAATAAAGTATGAAACATAGTTAAGCAATCACTTTACATTTTAAATCACAAATACTTCCATGCACGTTTTGCTTTTAACACTTACAAGAAATATTTCAAATAAATGAGCTTTAATTAGTTTAAAAAGAGAAAGCACTTGTAAAACATTTACAGTACAAAAATTGCAACACTGCTAACATTCTTTAATGCCAATCTAATCTATACCATAAAGATATCACATACCTGTCTTTATCAGACTCAGTCTGATCAGGTGACATTTTCTCTTCAAGATCTGCTAATTCTTGTTGAATTCTATGAACTTCTTTACGTGCCTCATCATAATGTAATCTCATTCTTGCCATTTCTGCTAATCGTGCACCAACTGGTGCAAACTACATAAAAAAAAATACAAATGCTTTGCATGATTTCAATTACAAGCATAAACATTCCATTTTAAATTTATATGAAGAATCAAAACCACTGTTTTTAAAGCTAAATTCACGAAAGATTTTAAAATATTAACAATAGAAATATTAACAATGTTCAAACTAGTAGGAAAAATATTACCTCTCCTGATAAGTCAGTTTGAGAAGCTGTACTGAATTTTTCTACAGTAATATTGAATGTAGAAGTATCTGGTGAAGAAGGCTGCAGACGTGATAAATCATCTTTTAACCTGAACAGACTCTGAAATTAAATTATAAATTAAAATATGTAATTAACACATCGAAAGCAATTTGGTGCACACGTGCCAAACCATTCAATGAAAGAATCAATGAACGATTTTGCCCATCTATAATAAACATAGGAGAACTCAGAACTCGTTCAGTGATTCAGTCATTAAATAATTTGGCACACAGCTAATTTAGAGCAACCCAAAAAGGGTTTTATAAATACAGACATCCATGTCTCTAACCAAGGTTAAGTAATACTACTAAGTTTTAAAAGTTCCCAAACTTTTTTTATTATGACAGGGTGAGTACAGATAGTACCTCTTTATGTGATGTTTCCTTCGAAGTAGTTACCCTGTGCAACTATGCATTTTTGTTAGCATTCACACAAAGATGTAAATGTGGATTTCAATCCATTTTTTGCTGCATCCTCAATGGGCCTACATTGCTGCTTGTTGCATTTTTTGGAACTTGAGAACCATCACCCCTTAAGCAAATGCTTCATCTGGGAGGGAAAAGGAAATGTTACAAGGGATGAGATCAGTGGAATAAGATAGTTGTGGAAGAATGGGAATATAATGTTTTGACAGGTAATCTGACACCAGAAGACCTGTAAGCAGGCGCATTATCATGGCGGACCACACACACAAGTTGGTTCTCTAAAGATCTAGTCATTCGTTTCTCTCTGAATCTCACAGACATTTAAGGACATCGACATACTATTCTATAGTGACTGTACGAGCATGTTGAAGCGATTCCTTGGGTATTACCCCCCCCCCCTGCAATCGAAAAAAAATGAATATTACCTTTCCTTTGGAGCGGTCAACCTTGAACTTTTGAGTTGTGACAATGATGGGCTTTACCACACACTTTTTTTTTCGCTGTCAGTTAGGTTGGGGGTCATAATACAGAAAGCACTAAGTCTCATCGCCAGTAATTAATCGATTTAAGATACCCAGATCCGAATCTACTGCATCAATGTTATCCCTGTAAATTTGCATGTGTTGATTCTTTTTTTCTTCTGTCAGGTTTCTAGGAACGATTCATTGGCACATGTGATGCATGCCTAGTTTGTTAAAATCGCATGGCAACTTCCAACTGAGATGCCAGCACTTTCTGCAATCTTTGCAAAGTTCTTTACCAAATATTTCTCACAATTTCTTTAACAATGGCGAGTTGTTCATCCATCGTGAATGTTAATTGTCAGCTCTCATCATTCTCCAGACTATCAGCCGTTTTTGAATCATCTATGCTAGCGTTTCTCAAGCTATCTAAGGCCGCAGCCTGGTAAATCCCCCTTTTTATATATATATAAGACGAAGGCCTGGTCCCAACAAATGTATTCATAAACACCTTCCTACTTTTTTATTTTGTATGTTCATATATTAAACTATTATAAGTATGAAAAATTAATTATGGCATAATTATAAAGATTACTAGTATAATATTTCTATTAGAACACACTTTGCTTTCTACTTCCTTGCTGATGGGTTACTGACATTTCCAATACAGACATTATTTCATTCAGGTTTAAGAACAGATGATGCACTACATATTATTGTAATAAAATTTTGCGACCAGTTTCACCAGCGATTTATGCTTTCTTGAATATACTTCGCTGGCATCCTTCTCAACTCCCTGTTCTTGCCCAAATCTTTTCAGCACCCTTCCTCACCTCTATACTGAACGATTCCGATGTCTGAAAATTTCCAATCATTGATGAATACTTCAGTATTTAAAAATGCACGGCTTGGTTACAGGCACTCGCTGCATCAATGTTAATTAAGCCTTCTGGCTCTGAGCTTTTCGAAGTTTTCGCAAATGTTGTCCTCCTTGAAGCATTTCCAGTATAAAATATTTATTCATGAAAAATAATGAAATGGGGAAACTAATATGACAAATTCCAGGTGAATCTCTCACGGCCTAGTGTCATTGATGTCAAAGCCCAGTTTTAGGCTGTGGTCTGGTGGTTGAAAAAAACTGCCATTCCAACTCATTGCTGTCTCACCGTACACTAACTCAATCATTTGTAAAGGCTCAAGGAATAGTTTTCCTAGCAGGACACAAAATCGGACACCTGAATGCTGTTTAAAATGGGATGGAAGCCTTGAGCCTTCAATTATGAACTACACACACACTGTACATTTTTGATTTGGATGGAACCAGTTCTGGCTGCTTAGTCACCTGACACTCTTACTCAGCGGAAAATAATGTAATTCACTCACATTTCGCAAATATTCTAAAAATTTGGGAACTTTTTGAAAGTAGTAGTATATACAAAGTTTACTTGCTAACTAGAGCAATAAAAAAATATCCGTACAACAGGGTTCATATTCTCTGGGTAAAAAAAATTTCACTATTACAAACTAAAAACATTTCGGGGCCGTAGAAACAATTCATGTTCACTTGAAATATAATTTTGACTCCCAGTATTAAATTAAATTCACAAAATATTAATTTTGAAACGTATTCTACTGCAAAATATATAAAATAATGACCAAAATCAAATTATTATCCATTATCCTATATTAGAATAAACAATGAAGTTAGATTGAAGATTATTGCTTACACCTTGTAATGTATGCACACATTGCTTAAAAATATTCACACACAGTTTGTACTAGGCATCTTTTAGTTTTGTAACTTCTCATTAATTTGCATTTGCACATTCAAAATTTGAACTTTCCTTTTGGATACAATTCTATACAAACTATTTGATTTTGAAATTGATGTGAAGTCACGGTTAGTTTCTGATTTTTATTGATTTACAGTGCAACAGTGATTTTAAGGCGAGTTATACCTGAAAAGTGAATTTTCTTATATCCTTAACCAATTTCTCTGAAAATTGCACCCAATATTAACAGCTATAAAAGAAAACTTTTCGAACAGTTTCAACCTTTATAACTTAATAGATTTTTTTAGTATATCTTTTTTACTTCTTTTTTAAGTGTCATATTTGAAAAGTTCCACGTGGTATATTTTTAAAACAAAACAAAAAAAAAACAAAACGTATTTTTTCCAAATAATCATTGAAACCATGCTTATAAATGTTACTGAACAATTATACTCTGTTTTCTATAGCCTTTGTTTAAAAAAAAATAAAAACTTATCTGCTATTTATAAATTGCCATTTTTGTTCATTCGATTATAATTAACGCCCCCCCAAAAAACATCTAAGATAATATTTTAGATTTTTTATGTTTTAATGAGGAATGATATTATCATTCCTCATTAAAACTGTAAGTAACTTTTATTCATTATTACTGAGTGAATACTTCCAGAAAAAATTAAAATTATTCATTGAAAATTGCATCGCAATGGATGTTTTGCGTAATGCAAAATTTCTCAAAAATTGGTTTTGAGAAAAACGAAATTAAAGTTAATCACTTACAAGTCTAAATCTATAACATGACTACACTAAAAAACAATTTAGGTCGATTATTTAAATGACATCAAATACCAGGGATGTAAAGGATATCTGGTAATTATCCAGTCTATCCGACTATTAAGCTAGATATTTGGCAGTAGCTGTATATTAGGATTATCCGGCCATATAAATAATATGCAAAATAAATATTTTTATAACTCAATAATTGATAGTAATATTAAAATTTTCAGGTTTCATAATTTTTATCAGAGTTTCTTAAGCTACACCTTCATTTTATTACTTAACATATTCAAAATCTCTCCTTTACATCCAATATCTTTGCCAATGAATATTACTTATGATTTATTATACAATTAAAAATAAAATTCCTGTCAACAGTATTATTTTTTTACATTAATAATTAAACATTCGAAATACACAAATGTTCAAAACCTAACAAATTTTTTAAATAATGAAATTTGTTTCCCCTTTAAAATTTCTCAAATTATGATGCAAAGAGTCTTTCTGCATTTTTTTGGCAAAATTCAATTTCTCTCTCTCTCTTTTTTAATAAATGACTCCTGCTTAAGAAAACAGTCTTTCACTATATACACTGCTTGATGTTCTCCAGCCACATTCTATGACTAAATGGAATTTAAATTTGACTTGACCTTGATGATTCATGACCATCGTTGTCGTCGTGCCATTAAAATTCAACTAACTACAGTAGACTCATATTTTTATAAACCTCCAACTTATGAACTTCATGTTCTTACGAACTACTGAGTTGATCCAGAGACAAATCTGATAGAACTAATGCTGATTTCTATTCTGATTTTCAAACAATATAATTATGTTTTTTTTTAACGAACTCGATAACTTTGCTTTCTTTTTACTGCTTCCCTTCAGATGCCAAAGATTTGGAAAGGGAAGATATGGAATTTTCCCAAACTATGGACTTCAAATGTCCCAAGTTGCAAGAAATGGGGGAGGAGGGGGGATAAATTTGATTTGGTAATATTTTATACACTTATGACAAGCAGGACATTAAACGTTGAGAGGGGAAGGACCGATTATATTGGTTTATGGCCACATTTGAGAAACTGTGATATGGGGCAGGATAAAGCAAGATTTGACATATATATTTTTAATATAGAAGGTAAAGGCATATGAGAATTTTCGTACTAGAATTTATTAACAAGTTGTAATGTTAAATTTTGATTGTTATGAATAAGTTAAATCTATTCATTATGTGTGGGCATAACTTCAGTTGTCATTAGAAAAGGAAGAAAATGGGAGAGGAAGCCTATATATCTAGTAAATATTGTAGTTTGGCAATGAAAAAACACATTTACAAACAATTTTTAAACTCTTAGAAATTAGAGAACTGCAGTTTTCATTCCTTTAGTTTCATTCCCACCCCCCTTTTTTTTGTTCATACATACTAAAATGTAACTTAAGATAGAGCCCACCTGCACTTTTCGGGCACATATGAATACATTTCTTTTACATAATAAGGACTGGTTTGAACATTTTTAAAACAATTACATTGAAATTCAGTTCTCAATAATGTATAGTTTTTTGTTTACCTCAAAACATTTTTTTGTTTGTGAGTTTTATGGAGCAAGAACAGTAAGGGATATGTTGGTCAGGTCATACAGTTTTCCAAAGAATCTGGACTTCTTGAGGCCTAGGGTACCAACCCCTGAACTGCACTGAGCAGTCAGTAAGTATTCTCTCCCCCTTTTTTTTTGCTACCACTGGGAGTAGAACCCAGGATAACGGCATACTAGGAGAACACATTACCACTAAGCACCGTAGGGCCACATCCCTCGTCATGTGCAACTGCATAAACAGTGATATAAAATGTGAACAAAACAAACCTGCATTAATTCAGCTTTCTCTTTTTCACCAGAAAGTAACGATTTTTGTATGTTGCGTAGTTCTTCCATAATAGCTTGTGCTTCAGCAAGTGTGTAGCTTGTAGACTGACCAGAGAATTGCTGGTCAACCCTATATACATACAAGGAATTAAATGTATTTAAAACAAGCAAGCAGTTCATTATATTTACAATGATATTTATGCCTATGTATACATATATGTAAATGACAGCTTAAACCTATTACATAAACAGTGGAGTTTCATTAATCCGAATTACTTGGGACAGAGATCTGTTCAGATTAACAAATTTTCGGAGTAACCGAAATCTTTACTACAGAATTTACTACAAATTATAATTTTATGATTGTGTGTGTGTTTCAGTGCATAACAGACGACAGAAAATTTAACCTTACTTTATGGGAAATTTCAATTAGTTGTCAACACACACAATGCCGTTCGTTTCGTCAGTTGGCTGCCGTTGCAGCTGACTGGGAAAAAAAATATTAACTGGAGCTTTGTGATTCTGATTAACAAGACTGTACTGTATGTACTAAATAAAAGTATAGAGAGAAAATAATCCGCGATAAACAACTTCATCCATAAGAACACATGTATACAGTCAAACCCACATAGCTGTAAAAACCACATATGTGCATAAAATATTAACTTAAAAGAAATTTCCAATTCAGGCATATTTGTAATTACACAAACCATATATGTGCACATATATTTTTTAAAGTCAAACTGGTGTTTTAATATGGAATTTCAACCTGATAAGTGCACAAAAAAATAATAATAATAATAATAAATGCCCAAAACCCCACATTGGTTTCATGGTGCACCCATACATCAGATAACCACTGTGTCTTATACTGTCCCACAATTTCATTCACTTGTGAGGAGCTGACTAGGAAACATTCTTGCATATTAAGCATTTTTAAGTTTATACCTATAACGGATTTACTTTAGCTATGACAGACAGAAAAAACTTATCTGTTTGCAGAGTTTGATCAAAAGTTATGAGATTCCAAATTTTTTAAAATTAAACTTAAGTACTTCTGGTTTTCCTACATAAAATAATGGTATTGTATAATTATTAAAATAAAAACTGTTCATAATTTATCATCTTACTAGGGAACTGCTCGAGGTGCCCCCCCACTGATTTTGATAAATGTGGTACCGTTGGAAAGATCTTAGCATGTAGAGCATATATGTAGAATATGCATATTTAATGTTGAGCTGGCTATTTGTACCATTCACTGGTGATTGATAATGGCGTACAATATGAAAATGTATGAAGTGCCAGAACTCTTGGCACCAGGCACATTTTAAAAACAGGTTTGTTGCACTTGAAGATCTTTTCATTTATTGTGAAACACACTTGCTTCACACATATGTAGGAGGGAATGTCTAATTGATGAAGAGCCTTTTGGAAAGCATACATACTAATAGCATCAAATACAGGTGAGGACATTTGGTTGTGAATTAGGTGATGTATTTTGATGCCTTCTCTTGTTGTCAAGTCCACTTCAGCACACATGGCCTGATGTGTGGAGGAATACTCCAGTAAGCGCTTGACACAGTGCTTGTAATCATGAAAGGTCTGCACATTGAGAGGCTGGAGGCACTCTGTTGTGTTGGGAGGAAGGAACATAACCTGAACATTTTCTTCCAATTTATTAGTGACTTCGGGGTCTGTTTGGCCTGTCCATTTATAGAGGATTAGGAAGGGTTGTTCATCGGCAGTGGTCTCTTTCAAAATTTTAAAGTACTCTCCAGTCAACGTTTTGGTGCTCTTCCCTGACTTGAAACACATTATGATAACATTGCTATAAGGCATATTTTCCAGCTGTTTGGTGACGTGGTCCAAATTTTCCATGGGCTTCTTCGGTGATGATAAATGCTGACCCAATTAACCTTCCAACAGTGCTTATAGTCAATGTAATGGCATATGAGTAAGTGGTCATGGCCTTACTTTTACTGAAGCAGTTACATCCTTTGACCCCTGGAAATTGAGAGTTCGCTTTGACAAGTATTCATACCCACTCTGGTCGGTGTTTAGGATACAGCAAAGGCTGTACTGTCTTTCTTTCTCATTTTATTTTTTAAATCACACCGAAACTCACCTATCAAAGGATGGAGAGACACCTTGGGGTACATATCCCTTCCGGTCACAATGTCAGTAATTTTACAGTTTCTCATTTTGTGCTGATGCTTGAAATAAGCTATATATCTACCGAATGCATTGAAATTTCATAAACCTATCTCAACGGCTTTCTGTATTGAGCACCTAGGGAACTTAACCTCTAGGTCATGACCACATACTCTTTTCATCCCGTAGAATTAGAAATTCATACATGCCAACTGCTACATGAAATCCATAAAAAAAAAAGAGTTTACGGTGAGAATTTTAAACTAACAGAAAAGTTGGCATACATATGCAAATTTGCCAATATCTCAACAACGGCTCATTTACGATGGGTAGTTCTATTGGTAATTTTGCTCTATACGCCAAGATCTTTCCAACAGTACCACATTTGTCAAAATTGGTGGGGGCACCTCTTTCAATTCCCTAGTTAGAAATAGAAACGAAATTTACACAAAATTTATTGGTGCAATTAATTTATAAAATGTAATAGAAATGTTATTGCTGATAGCTATTTTGATAGCACCTACACCTGCCTCTTCTCCCTCTAATGATTCTTCAGCACCTAAGGATAGTGTTTGTATTCCTCATATTCCTACAATTTTTACCAAGATCACTGTTGTTCTGCATAAATTTAACTTTCGTATTACCTTCACTTCCAACACTTCACACATTTCTAACCTAGTTATGTGAATATTACCTAAATCTTAATTGCAATATTAAAATAATGTGGAAACTGATGTACCAACACTAACAGTATATAGATTGAATAAATTTATTTCTCTTATTCCTATAATTCAATCAGGGAGTAACCTGACAAAGAAACTTTTGTAACTTTTTGGCTAACTTGCACCTGTAAGTTAGAGCTGAATTAGAAAAGTTGTAGCCAAATCAGAAAAATACACCATTCAAGATATGAAACATTAAAATCAAGTTCTTTCCCCTCTGGCCCATTTATTTGGAGCTTTTCGGCGAATTGCTCAGCAGTTTTCCTAGTCGAAGTTTGGTTAACATCGCCTTTCGGCGAAAAGGCTAGCGACAAGTTAATCCCTAACTTCAATCAATAAAATGCATTTTTCTTATTTTAAAGATACGATCTTGGATTCCGACAGCAGGGGCATATACTCAATTCTATGACAGTGTGGCTAAATTTATACTGGCCAAATATGAACACTTTCAGATTAAAAGAACATGAAGCTTACATCAGAAAACAAGAATTTCATAAATTGGCTTTGGCAAATCACTCATGAGAATTTGAACACAAGTTCTTTCCTCCAATGCACATATTACTGAAAAAGTCAACTCAATACTTAATCTCAGCTTCTTTGAGGCATTTCATATCCTATCAAACATCAATGTTACAGTTAATGACCAACTCCTGAGTAACTCTGATCTCATCCATTTGAAAAAACCAGTGTATTACAGTATTAATAATAATAAAGTGCCATAATAATGTACTTACTGAGTAAGAGCTTCTAATCCTTGAACCTTACAATGCATTTCAGTCTTAATTTGTTCTAACTCTCTTTTCAGGCGTGAAACTCTGTCTTTTGCTAATGCAACATCTGCTTTTAAAAGGTCTGGATCATATTTGGTAGTACAACTACTTGTAGATGAGGCTGCTGAACCTGATGAACAAATGCTAACGTTTGATTGGCATGAGCTGAGACCCTGGAGAGCTGCATTGAGATGGTGATACTCATCTTGGGCAAGAGAAAGCCTTTGTTGTTTGATATCAAATATTTCTTTCTTAGCCTATCCAAAACATATAGAGAAAAAAATTAGTTAAAATTCATGAAAATTAAACCAACTCATACATGCAGTGGACTATCCATATGTACAATATAGCATTATACAATTTGAAATGTAAACTACACTTACACTTCTCACAATTTTGGAAATTTCTATGAATACATGTTACATATTTAATAACTTTCTGAACAAACATGCAACATCCAATTGAAATGTAAAACAATCTTGTTGTAAAGTGAATATGTTGAATTTTTAGATCAACATAAAACCTTCAAAAACACCTAAGCCTAAACTATACTGATGTTGTACGAAAGCGAAACATAACTAGGAATATGTCAGTTAGCATTCAATTATAACACTAAACGTTTTGATTTTTTGTACAGTCAGTTGTGCAATAAATGCAACAAAAAAGTATAATTAAAAAAAAAATAATAATACTTTCTGATCTTCTAAACTCATAACAGGAAAATAATTTTAAAATTAAAATTTGAATTGAAAAAATTCCCTGTCATTTTCAATAGAGTATCAAAACTTAAGTTAAAAACAAATATTTATTTTTAGCATATTTAATAAGAAACTTGGATTTAAAGGTTAATTGGTTTTCTTTTGGAAACTATTACAGCATCGGTAGTATTGTACTAACCTTATAAAAAAACGGAGTGTATACCTTATGTCTGCTAAAGTGTTTTACCTTGAAACAGAACTGAGACAAGAGTGCTAATTTAATGCCATGTAATAGCAAATAGTGCATGTGACTTCAAGCAGATAATTATTCTAAACAAAACACGTTTCATTGAAAAATTATTACATATGCTAATTTTCATCTTTTTGAATAAAACATTAATTCATTCACAGGGACAACACAGATAATTGTTTTTAAATTTTATATCTAAAAATTGCTTATATGATAAACTAAAAACCAATTGCAATATTAATATAGTATCCAGACTACACCATACATTTACAATCGAACTTAACTCAGATTTTGTGAAAAGGCTAAGTGAGAAAACGTTTAAATCTCTAAAAATACAATAGACCATTATGATTCTATAAATTCGATCACAGAAAACGTACGACACCAAATCGATAGAACACCTTAAGAAATATCTAAATAGACAGTTATCGATGAACCACTGATTAAGCAAAAGCTACAGATGTTAAAGTTCACAGAATAATTGGTATTATTTCATTTACAACAGACACAGTGTTGCAACTGTTGTGTACCTTAAGGATGATTGTGTGATTTAGACAAAAATGGGAAGTGTGAACACATTTAAAGAAAGATAAAGATTGACAATCAGGTCCATGACACGTTACACGGACACTGAAATTGACATATCCACAAGTTGTTTGTGAACTCTGTTGATTTCAGAGTGATGGAAGATTTTGTATGAAAGTAGGCTTTGCAGAATGTTGAGTGAATCTGTACAGATGACAGTTGGGCTTAATGAATTATCCAAGAGATACTGTAATGCTAGTCCTATAGCATGGATTTCTCCTGTGAAAATGAAGCAGAATTATGGAAGTTGTTGGCTCTGTATAACATTTCCACAGACAAATGCCAACCAACATATTCATCCGCTTTTTCAGATCCATCTGTGAAAATGAAAGGGTAGCCTTCATACCTACTATAATACTCATAATATTAGCAGTTTAGCGAATGCCTGCCGATAGGCAATGTCTGGGGTATTGTCTTTTGGATAGATTCAAACAGATGTCTGTGCCAATATCAAACCATGGAGGAATGATGTTTGGCATAGATTCCTCTATCCTGGTTTTCGAAATGTCCAATTCACTAGCAGCACTTTCCATTCTCATGCCAAAGGTTGGAGTACATGAGGGACAAGCATTAAAAAATGATATGAAATGAGGTTGATGAAATGAGTGATGGCACTGCAGAATGGTCTTTGAGTGATAAGATTTTAAAATAATAGTTGAGAGACAAACATTGGTTCGTAAAATTAATGGAGGTTCTGTGGCTTCAGCATATAAACTAGAGACTAGGGAAGTCCGAAAGGCCCCAGTGCACAGTCGTAGTAAAGGTTAAAATTCACGGTTGCCACAGGCCCCAGGGTGACTAAATATTGTGGCATGGTGATTAAAAATAAGACTTCAGTCGCCATCACACTTGCTACTTTGTTTCTCAATGCAATCCTGTTTGTTTTGACTCTGCAGGAAGATTACACTCTGAAACGGCGAACTACTTATTATTCTTCATAAAAAATGTTGATCCAATATGTACTTGGAAAGTTCTGGGGTCTAGAATCTTTTTTACGAAATTTAACGTATGCCCCTAAGACCACATTGGTGATCTCTGAGGACACCATATTTCCAAGTTCGATTGGATGTCTTTTCTATATAGGAAAATATAGGTACAAGGTGTTCCCATTTAACAAAGGCCTATCTTATGGAGGTTTCTAAATGTAAAAGGTTATCTGTCGATCTCATCCGATGGAAAACACTTTGGCATGGTGGTAAATAGTTTCTATTTTCTAGATAGTACATAAACCTATTGCAGACCATCTTTTTCATTAGTTTACAAAAGTAACTTGTCAAGGCAATAAGTCAGTAATTTGAAGGATTTTTTGGATCTTTGCCTGGTTTGAGAAAAGGTATGATAATGACCTTTTGCCATGCCTCAGGGAATGACTGATCTGTCCAAATCCTACTAAATAAAACTGAAATGTATTCAAGGAATTTGATAGATAGGTTCCTCACCATTGCATTGTGGATTTGATCAAGTCCAGGGGTGGTATCTTTGGACTGATGTAATGCACATTCTAATTCACCGAAGGTAAATAGGATACCATTCGGGCTTATGACTGGCACAAAGTTGTAAAAACAACCCCTAAGGCTAGGTTGTTTTTGGATAAATATTGTTTCTTTGCACCTTTACAACTATAAATTGAATTTCTGGATTATCCGAAATAGGGTGCACCCCCTTTCATTTCAGTTAATCAGGATTCCACTGTATTTGAAGTACAACCTTGCTATATGCATGACAACAATGAAACAAAAACATTAGCCATAGTCCTACTGGCCCCACGTTTTGAGGATACTGCACCATACTTTTTTATGGGCAGGTACACAAATAGGTCATAGTCTTAAACAAAATCACCAAATGTAATTTGTGAATCTGTTATGATGTTAATTTTATATTGTGTGAAGTATAGTAAGGAATGTATAGACTAAACATAAATGCTTGGTAACAGAAAAAAAAGAATTGACACTAGTGAAAAATCTCTAGTTGTAAGCAATGGACTCCTGAAACAGTTTTAAAGAAATATTTCACAGAATTAATAATTGAACACCTATAATCATTTTATATATAATGGGAAAAAATCATACTGCCAAATCTTCTTGCGCAGTAAGCAAGTAATCTTTCAACATTGCTTCCTGAAGTTGTCGCCACTGTTGTCGTGGATCTTCAATTTGATTGGATTCTGAAACAAAATTATGTTCCCAATGAGACTAGAAAGTACAATAAAACAAGAAGAGAATCCAATCAGAGCATTCCAAATATATTCCATTACACATAAGTTCACTTTTATCTCAGAACCTGAATATTCAAATATAAAAAACAAATATCAAATATAAAAATTATTCATGTTCATTATTTTGACATTTTAAAGCAGAAAAAAAAAGTCTTTATAAATAGTTTAAAATACATTTATCTAATTTTACAACGGAAAAATTGAAAAAAAAAAAACGTGTTTTTCAATGCTGGAAACTTGTTTTATTATAGAAATACATTGTAACTCTGTTATAACAAATAAATGATTTTGGTTAGTTCGATTTAATGTATAATATATATGGAACAGAAGGAACAAATATTTTCTCCTCCGAGTTCTCTCTCTCTCTCTTTTTTTTTTTTAAACCCTCATATTCTAAAGTTTCAGGATTTTTGTTCACTTCAAAAATAAGAAATTTACTAAAACACTTAAAAACTAAACATCAGATTTGAGTAGCATTCAGATGGTTCTCACACTGAAAATTGAATGAATTTCTACTGCTATTCTGATGTCCTTGTTAATAGGAATTTTTAACTATCTTACAAAGTATTAATTTCCTTCAAATTTTTAAAACAGCAATTGAGTATATTGACAAATTATGTATATGAACGGTTATACAAAAGTATGATTTTTGATAGCTGGCTACAATTTGAAGAAAATCCTTCAGTCTCCTAATGTTTCTAAGAATTAAGATCAACTGCATACTGATAATCATAAATTGAGAATTTGTCAACCTGAGCTCATAAGGAACTAAATATGGCAGACTTAAACTGGAAATATGAAAATGTATTATACGTACATAACGTACAATACATAGCTAAGGGAGTTGTTTTATACTTTTTGCAATTAATAAATTTGTGAAACTATGTACATACACAACATTATCATAAGCAGGACTCAATAGCTCCACTATCCCCTGGTGACTAGATTTTTACAGTAGACAAGTAGGATATCTTCTTTTCCCATTATGCTCCTACATCATCTTAGTAAAGCCGGCAAGTACTTTTCTTGTTTATTGAGTACGGTTCACTGCGATTTGTGAAGCTTGATATGGTTCACTCAGGCTTTGTGTTTTCACACCCCATTTTTAAAGAAACACCACAGAGCCTCAATTGAGTTAAGATGGAATGAATTTAGGACAAACTCCAGGACTTGCACCTGATCTGATAAAGTCAAGCAGTGGCGAAACATGCGGTATGTGGCTTGGCGAAACACTACTGAAACATTGCATCTCCTTGCAGACAAAGACATGTAAGGCAGGAAATGCTGTTGTTAGATTGCTCAGTAGTGTTGTACACTGACAGTCCCATCACACGGAAACAAATCAGAAATGACAATACCAAAAACACCTGCATACTTACAGTACCCGATAACTTTACTTCTCGCTTCACAAAGTTTTGAGAGAGTCCTTTATTTGGCTATCAGAGAGAGAGGGAATTCTCCATCTGATATTCCAATATTGGAGTTGGAGGAGGGGAGGGAAGACTTATCACACCAAATCCTCTGCCATTAAGACTCAGTCCAGGTTAGGTAGTCCCAAGTGTACGTAAAACACTCCTTTCACTGAACTGGCATTTTTACACCAGCCAAAACCTATACCATATAGCTGTTCTTCAAGATACAAGTTGGTCTATATGCTCATTCTACAGCTTCTATAAATATACCAGGTTGGTATTTCACAAGGAGATACAAAATCTGATCTTCCATGGTAGTAGCCATTGGTAGTCTACTGCTGCTGCATCCAAAAGGAATGGAATCAAAGAGTGTCTGAGGATAATTCTGACAGACTCACACACCAATTTCAAGCAATTTGTAGCATAGTTAATACATTGTCATTTCTGAAAGATCTGCTCGCATTGATAACCTGTCTTGAATTTTTTTTTTAGTCTGGAACAGCACAGAACAGTGCCAGATTTTACACTGCCATTAGTTTGCATATGGTTGACTACAGAAGACACAAAGCAGCAAAAATTTGTATGTTCAGCAGAGCAACATGTGCTGAAAGCTGGATGTACATAAATGTAGTGTCTCAGTTTTAGGAGAAGTAATGTTTCTAGGCACATACCGAGACATGCACATTTATTGCCACAGGTAAGGTTGTATCACCTTTAATAATTTTTTTTTCTCTTGCATCAATGAGGAGAATCAACCTAATTACATTCAAAATATAAGTAAATTGAACATTTAGGTGATTTGAAAAATTCGCCATTGAGATCCAAAAGAGATAACTTTTAAATTATTTCAATCATTCACGCTTAACTTACTTTAAGTTTTAATGTGTTTTTTAATGGATTTCAGTTTTTACAACCTAGGTTAAAGCTGTTAGTTTATTAAAAAAATTACTTATATCAATATTTTGTGTTTGTTTGATGCTTCAAAATGAAGTTCTATCGTAATGCACTATATTTACTCTAATGTTTCAATTATTTTTAGATTTTAACTTTCTTTAAACTTTTTTTATAATAAGCAATTATTTCGGAAGAAAAAATTGTAAGGAGAAGCAATATATTCCCGACTATCTAATTTTTTATGCATGTTTTACACATAATACGTGAATCTGTTTTAATTATGCATGTGAACACCAATGTGAGTGAATGGTTTAAATTAATTTAAAGAAACATTCACAATGAATAAGTATGCCTTAGAAAAAACAAAAGTTTAAATGTTTATTCACACAATGGTATAAAGTTAAAATTTGTTTTGTATCAAAAAAAAAAAAAAAATTACACAAGATGGGGGGGATGATAATCTAAGACACAAAAATAAGTACCATTTAGATGATTAATATAATATACTCCTATTTGTGAATCAAAGCACTCTTCCCAGCCAAATGGAAGCTCATCTCCCACACAATCTGCAAATGTCTGAGGTTTTGTATACCTACAACATAAGATATGAAAGAAGTTTTGTAAATCAAAAGTGAAGCTAAAATAAAATAATCATTTAGATCTATAACTCCTAAACTTCCTTAGAAACGTAAGTTAATATCTGCAGAACTATCAGATAGACAAAAAAGTGATGTTTTTTTTTTTCTTTTACAGAAGACATGTAGAAAAATTAATTATTCGTCAATAATAGTTATCCTCACATGTAATAACTTCTCTTATGGCAAAACAAGCTTATTGATACGGGTTTTTGTAAGTCATGATTTCCGGAGATGAAAAGTATACTGGGACTAGGGTTGGATTAAGGTTTCATGGGACCTCCAGATAAATCTTTTCTAGGCCCCTTGTAGTATAAATTAGGCTTATGTAATTACAGTAGGATCCGTATATAACAAGGACCTTGGGAACAATGAAAATGCTCGCTATATCTGCTCTCTCGCTAAATCCGTTCTGGAATTTAAATTTTAAACTTTGAAAATAAGGTCAGTACAGGTTAACATATTTACATGCAACGTACATACAAAAAACACTGAAATTTGGGAAAACTTCAAGGAAATTCACTTTGCGATAAAATTACTGCCCTAGTAATAAGGTCCACTTGACAACGATTTTGAAGCAGAGTTTGGGTTTTCACAGTACCAGGTTCCTTAAAAACAATGGCCCTAGACAGTTGTCTTGTTCATAATACGCGATAATCCGGCCCTGGCCGGGACTTACAATTCCCCAAGGAATCCGGACCTTTGTTGCATAGGGAACTAAACCCTAGACTACAGTGGACAGAAAAATAGCATGCATTCGATGGTATGACTGGCAACAGTATGATTTCAAACCTGGGTTACTTTCACAAAAAACAAATTACCACGAACATATTATCTGGGATGAGGATGGCGTCTTTTTCTCAAAAACAAAAAAATCTCTAGTTTGAGCTATATGTACGTGGGTGGCAAAAATTATTGTATAATAAATTCCCCCACGAAAAACTCACAAAAATCTCGCCCCGGAGGCTTTTCTGTGTTGACCATTATTTGGCAATTGTGTTATCCCTGTGAAGGGTAATAATATCTTACATCCTCATATACGGAGAAAATTGCATTTGTTCTTGTCCTCATTCGTCTAGTAGGTCAAGACACCTCGGCTCAATGGGACCCTTGTTCAACCGGATGAGGACGGCTCTTTTTCACCAAAACAGAAAAGCTCTAGTTTGTGCTACATACACGTGGGTGGCAAAATTATTGTATAATATTACCACTTCGCTACCACAAGGCTTGTAGGAGAGCTTTCAAAATACTACCAAATTAAATAACTTTGCCATTATGAAAATCACAATTTATGACCATTAGAAAAAATATTAAAGAAAATGGTTTTACATTATTTGTTTTATTACTCTAATATATACTCTATTTTATTTTGCATAAATAGTATGGTCTTCACCAAACCCATAGTCAAAAAAATAAGATAAATCAAACTGTTCTGAAATTTTAACAAGTATCAGGAAACAATTTTTGGCACTACTGCACGACGTTACCCACTTCTCTATGTTCTCTTGAAATATTCTAAATTGCACTAGATCGGTTTGTGACGTCACACACTCTGACCTCATATACATCTGTATCATGCAGTGAGAACAGGTGTATAAGTTATTTCCTTTTTTGCTTCACATTCGCTGTATTTTGTTCGTTGCAGCGAAAATGTCCGAGCGTCTGACTCTTTTCTTTTTTATGGATTACGTATGCAATAAGATTTTCTTGCCACAAACATCCACCTCACGAACTAAGTGAGTACTCACTTTTGGCTTTCTGGACTTCGCAGGTTTTTTGTGATTCAACGTTTTACTGATTCACGGGTACTCAAATCCTATATGAATGGACAGCAAGAACGCAACCCAAATTGCCCCTATCTCTCCCCCCCCCCACAACCCCTTCACTGATTCACGAAAATTACAAAAAATTCCATAAACAACACGACAGCTGGTCACTTTGCCAATTGCCAGTTTTGGTAATACTGGCTACAATTCAGTGGGTAACGTCTCATGCAGTGACATACAATTTTTTGTTGCTGTAAAGTAGTAGAGACATATCTGATAGATTCATAAAAGAGTGAGAGCAATCTTATTACATGAGCTTCTAAAACATGTTGAACTTCGGTAGCACAAAAAGAAATAAAAGAAAAAAATTTATAATATAAGAGCCAATATATCATTGATGAAAGAAACACTTAAAGCAGATTTTAAACTCATCTAAAGTGATTCAGTAATCTTGAATGCAGTTATAAGGAGGAAAAAGGAAGTCTCATTATATAGGTATGGTTAATGAAAAAGATTTGCTATTTTCATTGGTTTGCTAATAAGATAATCCAAAATTATCAGTCATGCATTTAACCTTCAGTCATCTATCTCCTCACCATAAATATCCAGGCTTACACATCTCTCAAAATGAGAAATTTCAGCATGTTTCGTTCACACACATATGCATCAGTAACAGATAAGTATCACAAATTCCACAAATGGTTCAAAACATACTACTAGATAATACTATTGATACACAGCTGATAAGGTAATCCAAACTGACCAGGTTCAACTGAAGCAGGTGATTAAGCAATTTCCACCTCAGTTATCTTTCTTTCAGTCTCACCCCATATAATAAATCAGCTATTAACAGTTTAAGTTACAGCTTAAACTGAAGGTTAAGCATAGGAGTAAGCAGAAAGTTCATATGGGAGAATTACAAACTTAATAATGGGGACAGGGTTACAGAGCTACAATGCCATATATTCATATGTACAAATATACAAAATTTGCTTGCAATGGGGGATTACAACCCTCCTGTGTACACCAGTGAGATAAAGAGAAGTTTTGAGGTGGTTGTCAGATATCCATTTATTTTTCATGGATGTCCTGGGATAGGTACTTCTTAGCCATTTTTAGTAGTTACATAATGAAGATTATACATTTTTTAAAGTAACTGCATCTTGCTATTATTTGAACTTTGCTTTTTTTTTTTAACTAAAACCCTTTCTATAGAGAGAATGACATTATAAACTTTTAAAACATTTTATTGGGAATAAAATTTTATATTTCCCAGGGGATTTACAAAACACGATTACAAAATTTAAGTCAATTCAACAGGCAGTTAGCTGCCTTATATACACACATACATTGCCTGTTAATAACTAAGCTAACATGTATATCCGTCAACTGCCTTTAGCATAAATTAGGCATTTGATAGGAAAAGCATAGCGTCAAAGTGTCAACACACTAAAGGAAACTTCTCCCTATGAACCTTTGCCAGAATAGGAAAAACCTGCTTCTTCGCTGTATCAGCAATATCCTTCCTCTCAAAAAGGTAATTAAACATTACTTCCAAGTAAATCACTCATACCAAGGACAGAAATGAAGTGAAACTGCTTTTCAAAGAAACTATCAACTTTTGTTTGCATCTAAAAATACCTAAATGTCAATTTGACAAAAAGTAGTCAAAACAGCAAAATGTATACCCTATGTATTGATAATTTTTTTATTTTTTAAGACCAGGGATGTCGCTGGGTGCTCATAAAACTGGGTCCCAAGGACCCGTTATGTTTAAAAATGTGGGTCCCCAAAAAACATAACACCTTTTTTTTCCTTTACTAAATAACAGATCCCTGGGACAAACTATTTTAATAATATCAGGTCCCTTCCTTCTATTCCACGTTTTTTAAGCTCTATAAAGCATCAACGGCACCTTTGAAGGCATTTCATAATCTATAAAGTATCATTATTACCTCACAAGTAAGATTTATTAGTGTCATAATGTCAATAATGGCGTTAAATCTTAATATCATTAACCTGAAATAATTTGTTCAGTGCTGGATTAACGCATAGGCCTAAGGCACTCTCCCTACAAAGTTTTGAATGGACCTGGTGCTATTTAACTTAAAGCATCGCTTTAATTTTGTTTATTTACAAACGTCAGAGAAATTTTCCTTATTGATCTACCAGCATGTTGAAGATAATAAACTTCAAAGGAAAAAATGCACGATTTAGTGACTAAATGTCACAAAGGCTACTTTCTTTAAGGGCCTGTTCTATCCTTCTGGCCTAGAACCCATAAAAATCTTGAACAGGCACTGCATTTATTCAACCCTATGTTCTAAAAAGGGTGAACTACACAATGCCTTTAATATCCAACCAAATAAAAACTTGCAAATTTAACAGCATGGTTGGTGTTTTACAAATATAGCCTCACTTTGGATATTGCATAGCTAAATTACTGGGCAATTTGTGAAGTTTTTCCCAGCGTTCATCACTGAAAACCTACCAAAACTTAAAACAGAACCATAAAAAGGGGAGTTTACATTTTATATGCTCAACACAAAGTTAACTAGGTATACTTTGCTATGCTTGTCAAGTAATCCATTACGGAGAAGGGAACCACAAACTAAATTTGGGTTACCAATATGCAACCCACGAAAATGTTTCCTATAAATGCCCAGTTCGCCTTCCAACGATCATGAAATAAATCCTCTAATTGTCGTTCTCTTTATACATGAACTCAATTTATAACGAGACTAGTTATATTTGTGTCTTCTTTACTCCCATTTTTAAATAGTATGCAAAATTAAAACCCTCTCTTTCTTAATTTAACTATCCCAATTACATATTAATAACTAAAACGACACTAAAGTTATTAATCCAAACTTTTAGTTAGGACTTGAATACTATCATCTTGTTTTTGGCAGCAAAACTTCACACCAAAATGTTTTTTCTCTCTTGCCAACAACGATCTACGAGAATAGTAATTAACCAGTTTTTAAAAATGTGTTCTTATATTTATCCTCTCTCTTTCGCCAAGAATTAATTATACGCTCCACTGTTATTGAAAATTAAACAGCCCCTTAATGGGATTTAAATGGTTCATTTCATAGTGTATCGTTTAAATTAAATTTCATATAATAAATTAAAAATGTATCAAGCATAAATATCGTACAATTCTTTCATGACACCACTCATTTACGGGCAATACGACAGAAAGTAATCAATTAACACACATACTGATAATTACTAAACAACAAGTTGTGTTGACTGTTGGCGTTTTTTTAACCAATGCATAACCTGTGGTTTGGCCGAAAATAAAAATGAAAACGTTTTCACTCATATTCTGAACAAAGGCCATTCAAATTCCTCGACTGTTTCACAGTACAAACAATAATTCCACACATTCCACATTACAAGGGACCCACTGAGGCGCGCATTCCAGCCTGTATAGGCCTATCATCAACTTACCTGTCGCGAGGGTCAATCCAAGTGGTCTTTTTATTGATATGGTCAATGAAATAGATTTTCCCGTCAAAATCACGTCCAACATCCCAACCATCGGGTAACGGAATTTCGCCATTTCGTCTTTTCGGCATATTTCAGACAAATTATCCCTCGCTGACTTCGATGTTTTCTTCTCGACATTAGCTACGCTACTCTGACAGACTCCATTTTGAATATCTCATTATCATAGGAATTACACGTTCCGTGACGTCAGCAGAGAACCATCCGACTTCATAGCTTGCGACTACTTTTTTAGCCAATCAAGTTCAAACGCCGGTGGCTACACTTGAACCACTAATAGCTAGATATTAGCGGAATGGAATGTAGACATTTTCAAAGGAGAAAGAACAAGGCGCGGGGCAAAAATTCAGCGCTTGCGTTTTTCGGTTATTTTATAATGCAGAGTGTTCGCCCGCACCAGGAACTGATGTTTAAAATTGTCATTAAAACTCAAATAAAGGCTACATTGGAAATAAAGAACTGATGTTTTTTTTTAAACAGAGAAGCAATAAAATGTATTTCAAATTTATTTAATAAACTTGTTTATCACAACATGAAGCACAAAAATATTTCTTCATGTTATAATGGAAGAAGTGAGTGTATCAATCAGGAGAATTAGTAATAAACGCAAAAAGAAAATTTTCCATTTATTTTGTGTATGAAATAGTATTATTAACCGCCTTTTTTTTTCTCATGTAACGACGATGCTACCATTGTCATCCATTACTATCGCTCGTTAATTATTATAAACACTCGATCATATTTATCATGGAACCACATTTATCATCATTAAAGGCATCCCTATTGAAAATTAAATAAAAATAATTATTCAATAAGTTTCAGTCTGCAACAAACTAATGCTAAATAATTTTAAACAGAGAAAGTCCATAATTACTGCTTAGACTTTTCTTTTTTTCTCCCCCCCGCCAATCTTAACCTATGAAGGCTTCTTGTGAGTGGATTAAAAAAAATAACCAGTCAGTCAGGTAATTGCATTTCTGAGTCGTCGTTGGAAGAAAACCTGTTGGGTTTGGCGACAAGTGGAAAGAGTATTTCAATGAATAGAATGGTTTTCTTACAGAACACATAATTTGGTACAGGCTGTTGTCGCCCCAAAATATGCATCTGTTAACAAAATACTTTGAAAACGTTTTTACACTTATTTTGATAGAAGAACGCACACACTTACGTCAACTAATTTTTCAATTACTTGTTTTAAAAAATAAACTTGAAAATATCAGAGAACAAATTTTTATTGCATGCGATTATTAATAATAAAAAGCAATCATGATGAGATAAAAATTATTTTTTTTCAAGGTATAAAAACAACGATGTTTATGCTGCACTATAAATACATTTTAATTTTTACACTTCATAAATAAAAATCTTATTAATGCCTAATTTTTATAGTTATTTGTTTTGTTTCATTTTGTTTGTAATTATAAAACAAATTTTACAAAAACATATTTTCTTAAAAGGTATACTTGACTTACGGACAGACATGGTCGAATTTTAGTTTCAAGAATTCAGTTCTACACGCAGAAACTAGAGTTATCAAAATTTACTGGGGAGGGGAAGGGGCTCATGCGCATATTTTGTACATTTATACATTATAATATACATAAAATTGCAATTTATTTCAAATTGTTAGGAGATGCTTAGCCTCCGGGGCTCATATAATTCCACGCCCACTGGCGTACACAATAGGTGTTGTTACCCCCCGCCCCCTTGGGAGAAAATTTTGTATATATATATACACATATGGAACTGTTGCTCTGTAACCCCCATTATAAGCCTATAACCCCCTTAAGAACTCTCTGCGTACGCCTATATCTGCACCTATAATTATGATATAAACAACCAATTAATTTAAATTATGCGAGGGAGAGATCCTGCACCCACGAGCCTATATAACTCTGCGTGTCTATATGGTAGGGTTGCTAGACTAGCTCGGAGGCGTGGCCGGATTATATACAGGCACAAAACAGCAGAGTAGCAATTCAAAACTCATGGAGTGCCGGATTTAGGGATAATGAGGCGCCCTAAGCGGCACAACGATTTTTAGCGCCTCCTCCATTGGCTTTCAAACAGGTGGGTTAGCACCCCACTAGAAAATTTCTTCTAAGCATTGAAGTATATAGTTTAGTCCCCTAGAAAATAGGTCAGCCCCCTGGAAAAAAATTAACCCCTAGACTTCGAAACTAGTTGGGCCCATGCATCCCTCCTTCCATACTAGCAGAAATAAATAAAATTTTGTCGTTCCGCCCCCTCAAATGCGACGAAAAATCTCGGAGGATAGGGAAGGGGCGACATTTATTATTACATTATGTGCATTATTATAAGATATAATAACGATATTTTTATAAATAAATTTAGTTTATTTCACGACGATTCCTTTCATTTTTTTATTTTATTTTCTTAATATTGAGACAAGGGCGGGTGCAGAATAAAATTTCAGGGAGGGTGCAAAGCTTGAAAATTTCACTTGTAAATTTGATTTTAAGTATTTTTTACTTGAAAATAATTATTTTTACTGTAAATTTATTATACTGGGAGGCGGAAGCCTCCTACCCTGATCCGGCTTTGTGGGGCGGGGTTGTTTTTCACGCAATTTTTCAAAATTTCAGATTTAGGAAAAAAAAGGGGGTAGAGGGCGTCTTCTCCAGGAGGACGGATCAACAGAATTCTACGGTAAATAAATTGCAATTAAAAAAAAAAAAAAATCCGCTGCCTTTTGCGCCCCTAGAAATTTGGCGCCCTGGGCAAGTGCCCAACGTGCCCATTTATAAATCCGGCACTGTATAGGGAGGGGGTCACAAGCGCCTTTAAAGAAAATTTTGTGATTGATGCGCTCTATGAAAAAAAAAAGTGTGTCTTAATATTCAATGGCGGCTTAAGCCCCTACCTTTCCTACGCCATTGGCACAAAAGGGAGATGTTAAGAGCGCGCTCTGTTTTTTTTTTGTTTTTTTCTTTGCACCCGAATTCTCTTCGGGGCGAGTGCAGATGCTACAATGGCAGATGCTACAATGTAGAGCTTTTCTGCCTAGGGCCAAAGTTCATATCACTAATATTACTCAAAACCTATCACTTCTCGTAATTCGTCAATCATTTTACTAAACAAATCTCTTAAATTTAAAGATGTAACGTTAGCAGTCAGAATACAAATCACAATGTCACACAATCACAATATCACAATGTTTCACTAAACCGATTTCTTATCAAAATTCTTCGATCTTTTCATTCAACAAACTGTATTGAACTTAAATTAAATTTTTCCGTTATCAATCAGAATACAAATGCAGTTCACAAATTCTCAAGACTCTAAGAAATCGTCTAAATCACTAGCTTCAAGTCCTTGTGACTCAAAGCACGTCCTTTGGCGCAGATGCTCTTGCGCCATAAAAAAGCCAAACAAACAAACAAACATCATAGCACGTCCAGTACTACAACTGAAACTCTTCAAGTATTGCTCGAAGTAAGCTATTTACTTTTCGTACGTAAACACTGAATTTTTCTCTCTTTTAATCAATCGTACTTTGTAATCACTACGTTTCTAATATTCTCTAAACGTATTTCAATCGTACTTTGCATATTCACAGTATTATTTTATGCTTCAATAGTTATCATCGTTTAAAACACTAAATACTTTCACTTCAAATCAATCGTACTTTGCAATCATTATATTTCCATGACTTTAATTTCTTCGAAAAACTAAAAGTTCTTTAGAAACCTCAAACTAATTATGCTGACTTCGAAACTTCGATAGTTAACAGAATAAATCATACGAACTAAAGCTGTTCTATTTCCAAAAAGTCCATCCCTACTACAAAGACCAACTGGCAGTTTAAAGAAACCATCCAGCACACGATAAACATTCAATCTTCCAGCGTTGCATTTAGTAAGATGACAAATAGCTGTAAAAGAACAGAGGCAAATTAAAAATGCAATTTCTTCTACAAAATGATAATCGTACTTGAAAAATTAAATACTTAATAAAATAAATTGAAAGAACGCTCGTATCATTATTGAACGTGCGATCGGAAAGCTATCGTTTTACGCCTCAACGAGCTCGAGTCCTGCGCGCTCTGTTGAAAAGCGAGGCGCGGTGGAGGCCTAACGTCGCTTCAAATGCAAAGGAGAAAGATCATTTTCAGTGTTACGACAAATAAAAAATAGCGAAATTTCTTAGGTCAGTCAGAATTACGTTTTTTAGCAGTATTCTTGAAAAGAGAGAGGGGATGGGATGTTCCTTTTAGTACCGGGCTCCCTTGGCCGCACCGGGTCCCTGTGCAATTCCCCCTTCCCCCTATTGCCTGCCCTGCCCTTCGTAGCAAAAATTGAAACACTCCTTCGGTAAACTTCTTTAATCGGTGATGCGAGTCTTGATAATTTTATTTTTCAAACTTAACTTCTTGCTTTTGAACCAAGAGGGCTCTCACGGTATCTAGGGGCAAATCGAAAGTTGCCAGCCCTACATAGGAGCTCTGAAATCTTTATCTATGAAATTGCGCCAATTATAGGATCAAGTCGCCAATTTCAGCAATCACAAAAAATGCCAACACACATCGAAACCAGTTCGTCGCTGCTATTTCGCAACCCCGCGCCGAACTGGAGATTTAGAAGCGGTATACTTCTTGGTTTGTACGCTCCATTGATCATTATAGATCCCTCCTGTGAAAACTAAAAGTATGCATAACTCTATGGATATTCATTTCCAACCACCTACGTGAAGGTCCATTATGGTCCATTTTGCACAAGGATCACAGTTATATACTTTGGATCCGGCGTTTTCAGAACATCCTGTATAATCTTTTTTTTTTATTTTACAATAATTTCTGCCACCCACATATAGATTATAGCTCAAACTAGAGCTTTATTCGTTTTGGAGAAAAAGAGACGCTTTCCCCATCCTGGATTCGAACCAGGGTCCCTCCGTTTAGCCCGGAGTGTCTTGGACCGCTAGACGAATGAGGACAGGAAACAACGCTCTCTTTCTCCGTATGTAAAGATGTTAAGGTATTATTACCCTCCGCATGGAGGACACAATAAACATGGTCAACACAGAAAAGCCTCCGGGACTATTTTTTAGTTTTCGTGGGAATTTATTTTACAATAATTTCTGCCGCCCACGTATGATTATAGCTCAAACTAGAGCTTTATTGGTTTTGGAAAAAATCAGAACATCCTGTATAATCTTCTTTGAATCCACTTAAGCACGCCATGAGTTTTGAATTGCTATGCTACTGAAACAGATCAATTAAAAATAAACGAGAAAACACCAATTTTGCCTCCAGACATCATTGTAAATTTTTACTTGTTGTTTTGTCATGAAAACTTAATTTTACAGAATACCCCCCCTCCCTAAAGAAAATTATTTTCTTTTATTATCTTTTTTTCTTTCTTTAAAGTATTTTCAAATTAATGGTCTGCAAAACGAGAGCTTGTGGTCAGAATTTCGATAATTCAAGATTTGAGAGTTCTTTCCCCACCTTTTACAAGTTTGACAAGTAAATACATATTGATCCTATTACAAATTTTGTTTCGGGGGAAGACCGGTTCCAAAGATCCCCCTCCCCCCCTCTGGATACAGGCATGAGTTACAGAGCTAAAACTCTGTGTATTAATATGTATATACAAAATGGCGTCATAATGGAGGGGTCTTTGGCCCCATAAACTTTCTAAGCAAGGCAGTGGTTCCACACAAAAATGTTCCATGAGTTGGGGAACCTTAAATTAAAACGTAATTATATATATTATATTTAATAATTTTCACACATACTAAGAACCGGGGGCGGTAATATAGGACACGATTGAGCCTCCAAATTCTGCAGCAAAATCTGTTTTCTTTTATTGCAGTTTAAATTATTTTACTTGTTGGTAACAGCTAACCGACATGGAATTTAATTTTAGCACATTTTCTCTTTCTATTGTCCAGTTAGGCACAAATATTGTTTTCACCCCCTATTGTGGATTTCAGCCCATACAAATCTCGCATCCCCAAACAAAATGCGAAATGCCGCCGCTGTTAAGAATGTTAACAAAATTTAAACACTCCCCCCCATCAGCGATTTCCAAAGTGGATGGTAGCCACTGACGTACACAGGGTGTGTTGATGGGGAGTTGTAACCCCCCATTGCAATGAAATTTTGTATATTTACATATGAATATATGAAGTTGTTGCTCTGTAACCCCCCTATTAAGCCTATAACCCACCTATGAACTTTTGCGTACGCCTATGGAGGTTGCGCCCCCTTAAAAAGCGCATTACAGTCTAAAAATTGGGCATTGTAGTGACTACAAACTTTAGACATCTTTCCTAAGGGGGACATCAAAGTTTCGAGGTCTGATACGAATAGTTGAAATGTTTAAGTTTAATTTGATTTAAAGCACAAACAGACTCGGGCTGGCTCCCAAAGGGCCTAATTCGAAGTGGGGGCAGTTTCTGATCCTAAGACTAACCACATCATGGCATAACCAGGAGGAATACTGACATAGTGTCTTCCCTCGCCTCTCTAGACTGCACTAAAGAATAAACTTGTAACTTACTTGGAATTTCAGTTCATTTATGGCGAACTAAAGGTACACGTTGTGTACATACTATGTAATCACTACCTACATACACCTTTATTTTAATTTTTATTATCTTTCCTTGTTTTAATTCTAATTGAAAGGGGCTATAATCGAAATAAAGAAACAAATAATGCGTATGTATATTTTTATATTTCCAGCAATTAAACGACTCAATAACAACGCAAAAGACTGAAATGTGTAAAATAATTATTTAAAGAAAAACTGATATTTTGGGTTAATTAAGACTAAAAAAATTAAGATTTTAAATTACATTGCATTTTCACATATTTAGACTTAAAAGTCTTTTTAATTCAGAAGAACTGTCACATAAAGCATCGATTAGTTTCTCTTTATCAATAATTTTAAAAATATCATATTCTGCACTAATTAAAAGAAAAGCTTCCAGCAAGTCCTGAATCAATAAGGAGCGTAATTTACTTTTCACCATTTTTAGTTTAGAAAACACTCGTTCACCGGTTACTTGCGTGCATGGTAAAGTTAGGGCATATTTGTATGCAATGTACAAGTTATTAAGAGCACTTGATTGGTGAGTGTAATCGCGTAGGATTTTAAATGCACAGCTTAAGCACATCTGGCATTTTGTGCAAGGGGTTTCGTAAAAAGGACCCTCAGATTCATCGTGGAGATCTTCAAATGATCTCCATGATCATCGTCCTTCTGATTAATATTCTAGGAACCAGCATCTTCCGAGACTTGACTATGAATATCTCGGCAACGGGCATCTGTGGTTTTAAGACTCTTGTAAAATTGAGCAAATAATAATAGTTCTTTGGCAACATCCTCTTCATTCAAATTCACTTTACTGGCGAGTTCTTTGAACGATCCCCCAGGAATTCCTTTTTCTTGTAGATCATTACTGGGGTTGGATCCAATGAGGCGATATCCGACAGTAAATTAGAATTAGGCTGGAAGCGCTCATTGACACTATTTAATGCACAGTTTTTAATTTCTTTGCAATGTTCTACGCGGTACAGTTTGGAAGGTGTAAGGTCTTTTCCTCTTTCATCGTTGATTTTCTCACCAGGCATTTTCTTCTTTTTTGAAACGCGTTTTTCTGCAAAATCTTCTTTAATCTCCACATCAATTCCCATTTCAGTAAGCTGAGAATTAACGAACGTAGTAAACTTTTTAGCCTCTGAATATAACTGATGGAATGCGTCATCGTTATTCTTGGCGTTCAAGAACTATGTGAGTTTATCCACCAAAATCCATGCTCTCATATAGCCCAATGTTTTGGACTGAAGATGGGTTGCAACGGGAGTTGTTACGGCATATATGTCATTGAATACTATAGCTGTCATTATTGTTTCAAAGTTACACCAGTGTTTTTAACAAAGAGTGTGCAAGGCACTTCGTGCGGGCATTAAAGTGATCATCAGTTACCATAATATTTAGAAATCTAATAAGTAACAAAAATCTGCATTCAGGCTTTTCTGATTTCTCGGTCCTGGCTCATAGTAATAACAGTTGCATCCATTCCAGCAAAGCGCTTTCATCGCCTGCCAGCCTTATGAAGATTTCTCAATTTTTCATGACCTTTATGAACTTCATTGGTGAGGCTGTCCACGCATCCATTCGTTTGTGTTAAAATAATAATAACAAACTTATATATATACTTATATATATATATTTATTTATTTATTTATTTATTTATTTATTTATTTATTTATTTTGTTTTTATGAAATTTTTTTTTGAATCTTTGTGAATATGTTTAAAAAAAGATCCAAATCGGTGCATGAATAAGCTTACAATTTCAAAAAACGTAAAGGATTTCATCGTAAGCAGAAAAAAAATTTAAAGGGTTTCCAAAAGGTCAATACGGGGAATCTAACTGATTGTATTCATTTAAAACAGTATTTGGTTTGTTTTTAAAGTAATTAATTAACAAATGTTAAACTACTCAGGACAAGGGAGAGAGTTTTTGATTCTGGAAAAAAAAAAAAAACCAACCTCGCTTACTATCTTAGAGAATAGAATATTGTGCGTTCGCGCAGACCTGACGCCTGATACCGTTAGCAGACGGATTAGTCCATTGCAGTTTAGGGAAGGGCATCTTGCCGAAACTGGTTTTTCATGCGGGAAAAACCAGTTCCTCCAAGACGGCCTTCCCTAAACTAACAACTGTATCACGCATAACTGAGAGTGCTAATGCACAGTAATCAGGAAGGAGGAGCTCGCCAGCCGTTACAGGAGTAAATGTTAAGAGGGGGGGATTAAGCCAGCGTGGTTAGGGAAGGTAGAGGTTATCCTCCATCTGTGTCAGCCCACGTTTTCCTATTGCTTTACGTGGAATTACTGATTTTCTTATTCGATCTCGTTTTCTCTTAGGCATTGATTTTTTAACTATAAATTTAGGTAAAATAGAGGCATTTTAACTATAAAGGTAGGCAATAGATTTAAATGCATTTTTCGAAGTTTAATTAAGTAATGAATAAACAAGTATATCAAAATATATAAAATAGGCTTACTTACAGAAGCTGATATCTCTTCATTGTCTTGCAAACTGACGTTTGATGACCGAAATAGAAAACTTAATTTTT
>QLNU02015360.1:89387-103926 GCA_006491805.2 Dysdera silvatica | reverse complement strand
AAATTTACAATGAAAATGACATCATTAATTTAATTAAATAATAATAAGCAATGTAGACAGCATGGGTGTTTTTAGAGGATTCAAATCTTTCACGAATCGCCGTAAGGTAAGGTTTATAACAAGTAATATTTACGAGAAATTCCTTAAATCTCACCCGAACCTAAATTTTGGTTACGCCGGCAGTTCTTAAATCCATTGCCTTTTCTTCTGAAATTTGATGATGATGATCCTGTGAACCACTTGATAAGCCGCCGGTGACCACACTTTGGAAACACCGATCTATAAATATCATTTGCGTTTGAGTGAACTTGTACATAACCATAATTTTGCGCTTCTCAAACTTTGACCATACGTTGTGTCCAAACTTTTTAAAGCAATACAATCTTTGACGATCCAGTAATGCTAAAGAATATTGCATACACAAAAGCACGCGCGCGCACACACACATACGCGCACAAATGATCCTACAATAGAGAGAATTATTTTTCCAGCTTAGGAACAAAATACGTTTTCGTCTCCTTGAAATAACTTTCGAAAATTCTTTAGTTTTTGCCCTTGATATGACAAGATAACAGCGAGACTGCTAGTTTTCTGGTGGTCAAATCCATTCTTGATCTGTAATATTATTTAACGATTTGTTTAACGTGAAATTGTTAAAAATGTTACATTCAAATTAAATAATTTCTCTTATAAAATGTATTTAGGTCAATATTCCTTAAAACGAAAAAGGGAAAAAAAATTTTTTGAACACTTTAGATTTTCTCTTTTATCTGAATCAAGGGCGGATCCAGAAAACTTTCGGTGGGGTGAATTGTTTCCTACTCTTATTTTTAGCCAAATGTCCGGTACTTCTTATTTCATTTTCCATGAATAATCCCCAGCTCGGGGTGGGGGGGGGGGGGTATCGCTCGCACTTCTGGAATCGGCCACAGTGATCTGGACTAACACGGAAATTTGCACAAAAAATTCTATGAGACATAACCCTCATCCCCACACACACACTAATTCATGTACGACCGAGTCCCAAGAACAACTTTTTTTTTTTGAATTTTTTATAAAATACAGTCATTGGCGCACCCGGCCTCAAACTTAGGAGGGGACAGGGTAACTATAGAGTTATATATATATGATAAAAGCCCAAACCCAGAATCCTCGGCACATAGCATTCATTTGTAATTTATAATTTCCTAGGGAGGACTAAATTTTTTCTAGTGGGCTAAGCCCCCTATCCCCTCTCGTTACGCCAGTGCCCACAGTCGAACCTCATTAAAATGAGCACGCTTAACGTGAATTATTTTTAACATGAACTGTCTAATGAATCATCATCAAATTATATAGTAATAGTAATACGATCCTTTTCTTTTCGGATAACGGAAACAACTTTTGACACGAACAATTTTTATGTAACTGTGAGTGTTCACGATAACGAGGTTTAACTGTACATCAAAGTAGTATATTTTTTATTCATTATATATATAAATATATGTTATAAATCATGTATAAAATTATGTAAATCTTGCCGAAATTTTTGTCTGCCAAAGATAAGCATAATAAAATATCTAAAATTATATCTAAATATTTATATTTTATTAACTTTATAACTGAAAACTTACCTTTTCTTCAAGAGCAACTAGACTTTAATTCCTTTTGAATGATAATTCCAGTAGCAAAAGCAAAAATGAAAAATTAGAAGATGAAATTTGACACAACCTGGAGGAATCAACCCTTCGGGTGTTAATTTTGGAAGTTTTTGTCAACAGACTTGTTTACACAAATGTCTGGTAACGTTTCCCACACTTCCAGCTTATTTTTTGATAAAATTTCTATGAAACATGACATTTCAATACAGAACTAGAAGGAACGGCAAATTCGTGTGGAACGAGTCCGAAACAAGTGAAACTGTGAAATGTTCAACTGTTGCCAAACGTAGAATTTAAATTTTTAATAATTTATTTTATGTGACGTGGGATCCGTTTTCAACGATAACACAAATGGCGTAACCAGCTAAACAAATAAAAAGAATTTAAAAAAAAATAGGTCGATCCTTTTTTTTTAAAGTAAATTGTTGTGTTTTGGAAGCAATCCGCTCCCTGTTGGAAAACCCACATAGGAACACACGGATATTTTAACACCTTTATCTTTGATCTTACACACTGTAATATACGGATCTGTTGACACTGTATTGATTTAAAGGAAATCGTTTCAAAAATTAGAAAACTGTTCAAACGTCAACAATTTTTCAACCGAAAGTTGACCAATGAATTAGACAGTTTCTTTACCTGGAAACAAATTGCCACAAACCTCTTTGGCCATGATGATTAGATTCACATTTCGTTTTCCGCCTTTTATTTTAGGTCTCATCCTGGTGTTTTCTAATTGGATAAGATAAGGGTTCTTAACTTATTTCACTGGCTTACGCAGGGGAGTTGGTGGTAGGGGTGGCTCAACACAAAATTTTTCCCCCGTGCAAGAAACCTTTTTGGCCCTCCCCCCTTCACAGATGCGTCAAAATTTGCGAAGAGCGGAGGCATTATCTTCCTAATACAAATAATAGTTACTTCTTAATTTTGAGACAGTATTATTACTTGGATCTTAGTACATTTTTTGTTAAAAACATCCTAATTTTGTCATACCAAAATTTGGCTATTGTATTTTATACAAAGGAACACTTACAAAACCTAAGATAATTTCACAATGCCTTTAAAAATGCAACTTGTATTTAAAATATAATTTTACATTAAATTCAAATGTATTATTCAACTTGGAACTGTAGTAACACGTTGTGTGCTTTTTGTTTAGCAAGGTCTTTGAGTGTTTGGTCTATATCACATTTTTTGTAGAATCTAGTATTCTATTAAAATTAACGACAAAACAACTAACCACTCGTGAGACATTGTTGACCATAAGTAGTTCTTGATGAGTTTAAGTTTTGAAAAACATCTTTCTCCTGAGGCAACATAAACTGGGAAAGTGAGGGCAATTCTGAGGACTGCATACAAATTTCGGGAGTTTTCACTTAAGCAAGAGGATGTTAAATACTTCAACATTCCTATTGGCTCCTTTGGACGATCCGTTGGTAGTATGGATTTAAACACTAACAATTCTTGGTACGGTTGAAAGCCGTCTATATTGATGTGACTTCCGTCTGTTAGTGCGATTTGTAAGTCAGCATATTGCCTTAAAAGTTCTTCCTTGTCGTCCCTCTCTATGTTATATATGAAATCAGAAACGTCATGGTGCTGATAAGTTGACTGAATCGCACCTCTAAAGAAGAAATCGTCCTGTCAAGTAAGTAAAAGTAACAGTTCCTCTTAGATTCATTCTTTGGTTCAAGATGGGGTTCGTCGCTGGACTTTTAGTTAAAATGTCTTTTTATTGTTCTAGGATGCAGTCGTGAAATCTCTCTTTCAAAAAGATGGATCAATTTTTAAGAGTTTCAGCAACTTCCCTAGCGCATCAACAAGAACCACCTCATTTCTTCGAAATAGATTTTCACTTCACTCCTTATTCCTTCAAAATAGCTTTTCACGTTGTCAATGGGCTCTGTAGCCTTTGAAATATCTAAACGCTGTTTTTGGAAAAGTTTACTAATTACATTAATTCTGAGCAGAACGGAGTGCCACAACAGAAAACAGCAGATAAACATGGAATTCTTAAAATTTTTGGCTAAGCTTATTGCAGTGCTTTTGCTGAAATTATCAGTTTTAGAGTCATTAGATAGCTCAAGTAACGCATCGTACATTTCTCCAGCCTGGTGTCTCAGTGGTGTTATTGCATCAATTTTACTCTCCCAATGAATTTCACTTAAGGGCTTTAGTATCAAAGAAGTCACATGATTTTTTAACATAGACCATCTGTAGATTGAAGCAGAAAGATATTGTATACTTCTTGTACTATATTGAAGAAGTTTACAGCTTCAATACAAGACAGTTCTGCGTCGTTCACAATCAGGTTCAGACAGTGAGCGCTACACGGCACAAAAATGTTCGAGAATTCAAAGAGAGGATACTATTTTGTACCCTAGCATGTTTCCGCTTCATATTTCCTCATTATCGTAACCTTGCTCGCGCATGTTATCCAAAGGTAGCTTTAAATCTTCTGATTTAAAAGCGTTTCTGTGAGAACCTCTTTAATTGAACTTTCTATTGGAATAAAACTCAAGAAACGCTCCTGGGTGCAAGGTTCTTTTTCTGGTTCATAAGTAACATACTGGACAATCAGAAATAGCTATTCTGTGTGGCTGACGTTAGGAGTACAACCTAAAATGATGGAAAAAATATGTCCATTTTTGCACCTCTTGTATGATGCATTGTTTGATTTTCAAGCCCAAGTTCAATTATTTAATTTTAAATATTTTTCCCAATATATTGAACAAATGTTTCTTTGAATGCTATCGCTGTGGATGTTTGGCAATTATCACATCAAACTTCCCAACAAACTCCAGAATTTTGAGCAAATGACCATTGTCTTTTGCATACAATTTGTCCGTTTTACCACGAAAAGCTAGATTTTGTAAGACGAGAAATTCTATCATGAGCACTATTCGCTTTAATACTTCTTTCCATCATTCACTTCACATCTTCACTATCAATGATTCTTTGGTTTTCAGAATCAAATGTTTTACCCAGCTATTGCCACTTACTACACTCAATCCAAGACTGAAATACTTTCCTGTGTCTAGAGGACTTCTCATGTTCAAGTAATAGCTCAGATATGTGTCTCCAATCGCAATTACCAGACATGCGGAATACCCAACTTTGTAGAATCTACTTTCCAATTCTCGGAAGGGCAGCGCAGGGGAGGAAAAACAAGTTTGTAGTAGGCTATATATACAAAAGAAGCCGTGCAAATGCCAACGCTTTCTCCTTAATATAGGCGCGCACTGTACAAGCGATATATTAAATTATCTTATCCGGAATATTTCTAGCTAAAGTTTTACATATAAGTGATTTTTTCCAATTCTTTTTGTCAATTATTTAATTTTTGTCCTCTTCTCCAGATTTACCGCCTTGCAGGGCGCCCCGTGTGGTCGCCTAGAGCCTCCCCTGGTTAATGGGAGTCACATCTCCCCATTGCGATGAAATTTTGTGTATATACATATGAATATATGGAGTTGTAGCTCTGTAACGCCCCATTATAAGCCTGTAACCCCTTATGAACTTTCGGCGTAATCATATGACCTTTTCTATGCCTTACATACCAAGGAAATGTTCCATTAGTGTTTCTCCACCGCATAAAAGTAATATCACCCCTGAACCTGAGAAATCTAATTTCTAATTATTAAATCCCATACAATACCGAGATTGAAAAAATTGAACTTAAAAAATAAATTTTGAACTCATTGCATAAAATGCAAATATATTGAGCAGTTAGATTATAATTTATTTAAAACAATTGCAAACATTAAACTGAGTGATGACTCGTTACTCAAGTACACAAGTCATTCTCTCTTCGCTGTACTCTCTGAAATTCCATCTCACAACCCCAGATTAGCAACTTCTGAGATAAGGTATTACTTTTGATGTCATTTCTTTCGATCAAAAATTTTTTTATTATTAAACTTCGTTAGTCTCGAAAGGGGCTACATAATGATACCAAAAATGGAAAAATACACGTCATTGCATTAAAAGGAGAGGATGGCACTGTAACAAGAAATAGGGAAGAAATACTTAGAAGAGTTGAAGAATTCTACAGAAAGCTGTATGAGGGTAACAGTGGATTAAACGAAGACTCTGAGATAGTCGAAGGAACAGCTCCTAAAATCTTAAAAGAAGAAGTAGCATTTGCAATAAAAAGTATGAAGAAAGGAAGAGCCCCTGGTGATGATGGTATTACATTAGATATCTTAAAAGAAGCTGGAGAATATGTAGAAGACATACTTGCAAAATTCTTTACCAAATGTCTTAACAGTGGTAACATACCAAACCAATGGGATTCTGCAACAGTAATTCTTTTGCATAAAAAAGGTGATAAAGAGGATTTAAAAAATTACCGACCAATTAGCTTGTTACCTGCTATTTATAAAATCTTCACAAAAGTGCTAACACATCGCCTGCAGAAAAAATTAGATGCAGCTCAACCAAGAGAACAAGCTGGATTTCGAAGTGGATTCAGTACAGTGGACCATATTCAAGTATTAAGAGAATTAATTGAAAGAACACATGAATATGAACTTCCATTGTGTGTTGCATTTATTGACTATGAGAAGGCCTTTGACTCTATTAAAACATCAGCAGTCATCAACTCTTTAAGATCAACAGACATTGAGGATGTGTACATTGACATGGTGAAACGTGTGTATAAAAATGCAAGTGCAAAATTTCGGTTACATAAAGATACCAAAACTATCAAACTTGGCAAAGGGGTGAGGCAGGGAGATACCATTTCTCCAAAACTTTTTACTTCAGCTTTACAGATGATTTTTCAGCTGATAAATTGGAATAACAAGGGAATAAAAATAAATGGTGAATATTTAAATCATTTGCGGTTTGCTGATGACATTGTTATTTTTTCAACGAACCCATCAGAACTCCAAGACATGGTACAGGAGCTCTCAACTAGAAGTAAAGAAGTTGGACTCAAGATGAACCTACAAAAAACTAAGATCATGTTCAATAATTTTGTAGAGGAAACAAAAATACAAGTTGACAACATTGAGCTAGAAATTGCTGATTCATATATTTACCTTGGCCAGCTGATTTCAATGGATGGCAACATTATGAAAGAACTCAACAGACGTATTAAACTTGGCTGGAGTGCATTTGGAAGAAACAGTTTTATCCTGAAGGGGAAATTGCCTTTGTGTCTAAAAAGAAAGGTCTTCAACCAGTGTGTATTGCCAGTCCTCTCTTATGGATCAGAGACATGGAGTCTAACAGTTGGAGCAATACGAAAGTTACAGACAACGCAAAGGAGCATGGAGAGGTGCATGCTTGGAATAACTAGGAGAGATCGAAAAAGAAACACTTGGGTGAGAGAGCAAACTAGAGTAGAGGACATCATTGTTAAAGTAAAAGGGCTGAAATGGCGATGGGCTGGGCATATTGCAAGAAGAACTGATCATATATATATTGTTGCTCAGATTCCATTTGTAATAAATATATATCTTCTATTTTTTCTTTTGTCCTTCTTAATACATTGATATATGTATATATATTCTACATTTGGTGACTTCCCGCGGCAACCTGTTCCGTATTCAAGTTTTAATATATATAAATATATCCCTCCCTGGTGTATCTATACAAACCTTAATGAAAGAAAAGTTCAGCGTAGGTCTTTGGTTGTTTTCAGTTGGTAGAGCAGTCAGCAGGTAATTGAAAGGTCCAGAGTTCGTGTCTGGGTGGTCATGTACTTTCACTATCATGTTTGTATTACATGTTTTATTTTAAACACTGTTTTGTGGTGTACACTTTTATGTAGAAGTACCATAAGGTAAAATATGTAAAATTATTCCAAGAAACGCGCACACCCTCTCTGTCTCTCTCTTTCTTTTTCTGGTGACAATTTTTTCATCTATTCCCATATTTAAAAAGTTCTGAAGATTTTACAGACTTATAAAATTGGGTAACGTAGTGCCATCCTGGTTTTTTTCGGTTATTTACACTTATTTCTTATGATACATTTTTCTTTAAATTTTTACAAGGAAAAAAAGTTGTTTCGTTAAATAATTACATTTAATGAATGATTAACACTGTCGTGGGAGACGGTTCTGAGATGACATAGGAGCAATTTTTTTAACAATGCATTCTCAAGAAACGAAATTAATAATAATTTAATTATAGAATTTAATTTTAATTAATAATGATTACCATTATAATATGAATATAATTACTATTAGAATAATTTAGCGTGATTAGTAAAAGCATATTAATTCTAAATATAATACTGTGAATGGGTAGAAGACAATTTTATAAAATTCGTTAATTTTTATTATCTACAACCGAAATTCGTTGTTAACCAATCACGTCTATAATCTACTCGTGTTTACAAGAATTTATAGTGTGCTTATGAAACATAATACACTGTGTATACAAAAAAAAAGTGGACTCCTGGTTTCAGAGTAATAATATTTATTATATAAATCAATGCATTGTTACAGTCTTTGGCCATATTGACTCTCCCGCAGTCATGTTTTCTCTGACATGCTAGTATATCTGTATATAAATATTCATTTCTCTTGCGAAGTTTCCACTATCTCTTGCATATTCAGGATTCTCCATGAGTTCACACAGTGATGTGCTGCTTAGCCTCTACGTATAATATTTAGCGGGGTCAGTTTGCCTTAAAGGCTAATTTTGCCCACGTTTGGGCCTAACTCGAAATTCGAGGTTTTATGTTGAAGGATAAACATAGAGACTTAGTAAGAATGGTAAAAAGGGGTGCAAAGAGCGAGCGAAAATATATTAGAATTAAAGAGAAAAAAAGTTAGCAGTAGTGGGGAGTATTTTATGTCAGAAGAGTATTTGGAAGAAGTTTGGGGTGATCGGCTGTTTCAGGAAAATAAAGTTGAAATTTAAGCCAATCAGAAAATAGTTACTAAGTGGTGATATTACTAAGTGATCCGTAGGCCGTCCTATCCCTGGTCGTGTCAGTTCCTTCGCTCTGTCTTTTGCTTGGCCACTGCGCTGAATGTCTTCTTTTCCCGTTGGCCAATGGGAGTTCAAGCTGAGGTCCTTACTTTACAGTTTTCTCGGGGTTGATATCGATTTTTCTTAAAATTTCCGTCGTATCCAATTTTTCCAAGTCCGTAATTTGTAATGTGGGTCAAAGTTCAGTTTTTCGAAGTCATCCGTGGTTGTGTTATTTCCGGCGATTAGAGTTTCAGTTGCATAAGTTCAAAAAGTCCAGGTTTCTGAGATTCATAGTCCGATTTTTGTACTTTTTGAAGTCCTATAACCGATCTAGCTAGATTGTGGTAGTAGGAGAGGCATATCGATCACCTGAAAAGTGTCCAATCTTGCAGATGATGAGACATTTTTCCGTGTGATCCCATTCAATTTGGGAAAGACAGTTTTTGTCTTGGTTGGAATAGGGGTTTCTGACAGTCCTCCACCATTCCTTTGCAATCTATCCATCTTCCCAGTACCTAACAAACTTTTTACCATAGATTTCATAGAGCCTCGGTCCGTGGGCTTTATATAAGTCGAAAAATTGAGTCTCCATTTCATTCCATGGTTGTTCTCTTGACTGGATGATATATGTTTCTTCTTTATCCTCGCCAAGGTTATAAATTTGATCAACATAGTCGTTTTTAACAGAGAACTCTCCCATTGGGAGTTTCCGTACTTTGGCGCGGATTTCTTGGAGGTTAAGTTTTCTGGAAGTCTTTTTTCTTTCAAGTGGCGATTCTATTTTTGGATGTTCGCTGAAGCTGTTTTTCTTTGAGAAATCGTTGTTAATTTTTTCAGGTGTAGGAGGTGTGTTTGTTCTCAAGTGTGTTTGGAGGTGGGGGGAGAAAATTGTAAACAGGAATTATCTTAGGGATCGATTCCTCCCACCCTTAAATTTCAGCATAGGGTCAATTCATAAGAGGTGGTCCAATGCAGGTTGCTCGACCATTTTTAAACTTTTTTAATTTTTTGTCAGCTATTACCCCTATATACCAATAGTTCAAAACCATTAATGTTTTTTCTTTACTCACTTCCGTTTTAAAATAGCGGCCATCTTTATACCAAAATTGGCAGCGATTTTCGTGTTCATAGGCATTTACGCAATTGCAAATAACTACAGATTTGGAGGCAGTAGAGTTCTGAAACAAAAAGCATTGTTCTAAACAAAGTTTGGGCTACATTTCTGTTATCATACATTGATTACCTTATTTCAGTTTTTAATGGCGAAAAAGCGGGCTCAACCAGAGCAAAATATTTGGAAAATTGTGACTTTTTGGGAGTCGATATCTCGGCTTGGAAATAAAGCTGAAATTTCAGTTTTCTGCACCTGATATATACGTATTAATGCTTTGTTTTAAAATCAATCCGAAGTTTGAGATTCAAATCCTACATTTTTTTATGATACTTTGAAAATGAGGTTTAATCAAGATTTTGCGAAAATTAGGTTTAAATATCTCTGGTTGGCAAAATAGGAAAAATCTAATTTTTGGCATAAGGCAAGTTCTATATAATACTAAGTCACCATAAAAATTTCAAGTTTGAGATTAAAGTGGAACTAGAGTTATGCATGGAAAAAAACAAACACCAATGTCCAACTACATGTAAAAGTAGCCCTCTGCATTCAAATTTTGTTCTTTTTTTCTGCATATTAATTGGCAACTATTGCTGCTGTTGCATTTAAGCATATTATCTAATTAGTGTATTATTATTGTTTTACAGAAATTTTAGTGGTAACAGATATATTTCCCTTTTTATTATGTAATTATATATTTTCGGTACATTTTAGTAGCAACTTGTGAATTTCCAATTTATTTAGAATGGAATAAATGTCAATTATGTAATTATCGTCTTCCTTAACTTTTAGTGGCAACAGATGTAGTTTCTTTTTTTATTATGTAATTATATTCTCCTGACATTTTTTAGTGGCAACAGATGTATATACCTTCCCCTTTCTTTAGAATTAAACAAATACCAGTTATGTAATTATATTTTCCTGACATTTGAGTGACAATAAATGCATTTCCGTTTTGATAATTCGTCAGTGTGTCCTGGAACACTGAAAAGGGAAAGACGTTCCCATTTTTGCTGCTTGCTGTTTTTTTATTTTTTTTATTTTTTTTACTATCGCTGAAGTTAAGCGTTTAATATTTCACTAAAATTACATTTCGCGTTGTAATTACGGCTGGCTTATTTGATTCCGGGCTTTAAGGTCTTATTGGATACGCAATACCTGCAATATTATATAAACGAAGTGATGTTCTATAGTTAATGGTATTCTGAAGAGATCAAAATGGATTCTCAGTGTAGTGTAGGGATAGTGACCAATGAACAATGTTGCAGAAATGTTTACGGTGTTGTGCCAAAGACTCTAAGGCCCATTTACAAATACTGTTCTGAAGAAAAATTACTGCTTTCTTTGAGGGTATTTTCAAATCTGTCCTATACCTTTAAGTACCATGAAATCAAGTTTTTGTCACAGTATCACCACCTCTTTGGCCGTGTTTGTCGTGATTCTTTAAAAGTACACAAAAAAATCAGCGTTTAAGGGACTAAGGGAAATCAAGATTGCTCAGATTTCTAAGGAGAACCATCCCCCCTCCCTCCGAACCTTGTCCCAGGGAAATCTTTATGTCCCACATGCTATTCAAAAACTTTTGTTGGACCTGCTGATAAAATTGTAGATACCGCCTGTACTAAAATTAATGAATTTGTAAATACTACAGAAATTATGGAACAGGTTGATGCTGCATGTAGTGTTTTAGGGCTATCACTTGCAGCCAAAATTAAAAAATTGAATTCTGGTAAAAGACAAGGTGCTTTAACGCCAAATGCAAAAGAGTGTCGGAAGCTGTTAGGAAAAAATTAGAATTATGTTTTGATGAGGATATTAAAAACAACATGGAGTACCAACAATCTTCATTAACTGAGTATGACTAATTGATAGAAAAACTGAAACAAAAATGTTACGCATCAAACAAAGAAGAAAAAATAAAAATTTTTAGTCTACTCCCAAAATCTTGGTCAAGGAAAAAAATAGCTTCAGAGATGAAGGTCTCAGAACACCTTGTTAAGTCATCAAAGAAACTATTCAAGGATCAGGGCATATTTACCGAACTAGGAAGAAAGAAAGGTGTCACAATTTCGGAAGAAACTGCTGAGAAAGTCATAAATTTCTTCGAAGATGATGAATATTGCCGTTTATGTCCAGGTAAAAAAGACTTTGTCTCTGTTAAAATTTATGGCAAAAACACTCACAAGCAAAAGCGACTGATGTTGTGTAATTTAAATGAATATGTAGAATTTAAAAAGAAATACCCACAATGTAAAATTTGCAGGTCAAAGTTTTGTGAAATGAGACCAAAATGGTGTATTCTTGCTGAAGCTGCAGGGACTCATACAGTTTGCATCTGTTTGTACTATCAAAATGTCAAACATGTGACCGAAGGAGCAAAACTGAATCTTGACTATAAAGATATGCTTGACCTAATGGTTTGTGACATCACTGATTACAAATGTATGATGGCAGAGTGTGATCAATGTCCAGGACAACAAACTTTGCTGGAAATGTTTATGGAATCTCAAGAAATTGATACAATTCCAGATAACATATTTTACAAACAATGGGTTACTGTTGATAGAGATGAAATGTTGACTATGATGAAACCCAGAGATGAATTTTTTGAGACACTGGTACAAAAATATTAAGAGTTGAAAAAGCACCATTACGTCGCAAAGATTCAGTCTCAGTTTTTAAAAGATAAAAAGGTAAACCTCGGCATCTGTGAATGTTCTAGCCGACTTTGCCGAAAACTTTTCATTTGTGATTCAAGGTGAAATCCACTTCCACCATTGGATCAACTCGCAGTCCATGATACATCCCTTCGTGTATTATTACTCTAAAGAGGGTCAACCGAAACACCAGAGTATCTGCATCATCAGTGATCACTGGAGCATAACACTCTTTCTGTTCACACGTTCCAAACCCATCTGATCAACCACATCGAAGCAACTGCTCCTAAAGTAAAAAAATTATTTACTATTCGGATGGTGCGTCAAGCCAATACAAGAACAATAAGAATGTTTCAAACATCTGCAACCATAAAATTGATTTTGGTCTTGACTGTGAGTGGCATTTTTCGCTTTTTCACATGGGAAGAATGCTTGTGATGATGTGGGTGGAACCACAAAAATGGAGGCAGCTAAGGTAAGCCTGCAAAGAACACCAAATAATCAAATTTTAACATCGAATGATTTGTACAACTTTTTCTCACAGAACATAAAAGACATCATTTTTATGTTCCAAGTCATGAGATTTAAATACACGCTGAAGAACTAAAGGAAAGATTCAACAGCTGCCAACAAATTCGTGGGACTAGGAGCTACCATCGATTTGATCCGGTGTCAGAAAGTACGATGAGGTGATACTTATTAACTTCATATTCTACAGAATATGTAGAAGTGCAAGTGAGCAAATTTGTTCCTTCCTCATAACCAATGTCAAAGACACAGTTGCTTGTATATACAGTGGATAGTGGTGGTTAGGAGAGATTGATGACATGAGCTCAAAAACAAGGATTTTCACATATAGTTTTTTTATCATCCAGCAGAACCAAGAACATCATTATAAAAAAACAACAAGGACCCAACCTGGGTTCCTCTTAAAGATATTCTGAGGCAAGTGAGTGCAATGGAGTTGACAACATGCACTGAATGATCACATAATATCGAACTTAAACTATCTAAAAAAATCTCCCAACTACTAATAAAACACCAAATATAATCACATGAGTAGATGAAAGAGATTTTTATTAATGTTTAATTAATTAATGTCTTACTGTTGGGAATAAATCCATAAGTTTATACTTTACAAGTCAAGTACTAGAAGTTTAGAGCCTATTAATTTCATGTTTTTCCATTTAACCATTTTCTATTAAATATAACTTTGTTTTTCTGCTTTTAGTCTATCATTTAACATTTTCATAAGAGCTTAGTATTATATCTAGACCTTGAATTGAGCCAAGAATTGAATTAAAAACAACTTTTAATTAAAACAATAGCTAGATTTCTTTTTAAGTAATGATCATTTCCGTGTGACAGATTCCATTTTGATCTCACAGCACTACCAGCCATAGAACTCATTTCATTCTACAATTTCAGGAAATTGGCTAACTGCAGTGGATAGTGTTTCCTATTGATAGACAGGAAGAAAAAAAAAAAAGAAAGAAAAAATTGGAATGCAGGGGAATAGGGTAATCATTTTGTTACATATGACGGGTACGAAATGGCATTGATCTTGAAATTTCTTTCACACAAATCTCTAGTTTCACTTTAATATCAAACTTGAAATTTTCATGACAGCTTAGTATTATATAGAACTTAACTTGTGCCGAAAATTAGATTTTTCCTGTTGCGCCAACCAGAGATAGCCAGAGAGAAGCCTAAAATTCGTAAAATCTTGAGAAAACCTAATTTTCAAAGTATCATAAGAAACGTAAAATTTAAATCTCAGGCTTCAAATTGATTTTAAAACAAAGTACTAGTACATATGTATCAGGTGCAAAAAAACTAAAATCTCAGCTTTATTTCCAAGCTGAGATATCGACTCCCAAAAAATCACAATTTTCCAAATATTTTGCCTTAAATGAGCTCGCTTTTTCGCCATTAAAAATTGAAATAAGGTAATCAATGTATAATAACAAAAATGTAGTACAAACTTTGTTCAGAACAATGCTTTTTGTTTCAGAGCTCTACTGCTTCCCAATCTGTAGATATTTGCAGTTGCCTATGAACACAAAAATCGCTGTTAGTTTTGGTATAAAGATGGCCGCCTTTTTTGAACAAAAGTGAGTAAAGAAAAAATATTAGTGGTCTTAAACTATTGGTACATAGGAGTAATAACTGACAAAAAATAAAAAAATTTAAAAATGGTC
>QLNU02015360.1:38807-68246 GCA_006491805.2 Dysdera silvatica | reverse complement strand
AAATAAATGACCCAATGCAGGATATAGTGCCATTTGTAGTACCGTGATGAAGCAAACGGCAGTCTAATTTCATTTCATATAAATGCATTCATGTTTTTCCTATGTCCAGATATATGATTTATTCCACTTATGCAGAAATTATTTCTGAAAGTAAATTTCTATAAACATTCCAAAGCAAATATTTCTCAAACAGTGATTTTTCATTGAAAAAACAAACAGTTTAAGAATAAAAATTATAGCTGCTCTGAAAGAAAGGAAACAAAATCCGAAACTTTTAAAGAAACGTATGACAACCTTAAATTTCTGCTGGAATATGTGCAGTAGGGTGGATCAAAAAAAAACTTTTTTTTTATAAACTTTTGGGAATAGGGTGGAAAAGTTGTCTTTAGGTAAGAGAAGACCTCATGCAAAATTTGGTAAATATTAATTCATTTCTTTCACCCGCGCAAAGCCGTTAAAAATTTGAAAAAAATGGAAAAATAACATTTTTTTAGACTTTTTTTCAAAGACAATTTTTTATTTTAACGTAATAAAATTTGGTGAAAAAGTAGCATCTAATATTAAAATTGATCATAAAAATAGAAAAAATAAACTAAACACTTGAAGTATTTTTTATAAATTAAGCAAGAGTATTGAATTTTTGGGGGAAAATCTGTCATTTCACGGGTTTTAAGATATAGTTTACGAGTTATTTTCCTTTTTCCTTTAACATTATTTTATAGTTCATTTTTAACTTTGTACAAATATACCTTTACCATTGTTACATACGTCCCCTAATTTTTGGATTAGAAGTCGGTGAAAATGTCACAAAAAAAATTGGTGATGTCTATAAAAATCATGGAATACCTTTCTATCAAATTTAATTTACCCCATAGATATTTAGGCAACTCTTCGCTAGTTTTAATTCAAAAACTACCCAGAGCTCACCACGTGGAGGTGGCTGCCAGTCAAGCTCCACCCACCCATCCTTCCAACCTTAATCAATTCAATAATTATTAATAATGTTTTTTAAGTATCTCTGGTTGCAAAAAGTTGTAAATTTGCTTTTGCTTCAACTATTGGCATCATTTTTCTCTTCTTGAACTTACATCTGATCATCTCATCCCTTGCCTCTTCTCCACAAACTAACTTTGATGCTTTTGATACCATTTTTACGTAGCGTTCTACTGCCTGCGTGTGTGAAGGTAAATTATATAATGCCGAAGAGCCATCTGTTTTACGAATTTCATACAGAGTAATCAATTCTTCTTTTGATAGGTGACGTGTTAATGGTGACTCATACACTGTTAATTTATGCCATGCTACCATGTCATAGCAATCTTCGGCCTCAAAATTTACTGCTGGAATGTCGAATTTCCTTATTTCATTCTTTGGGATATCTCTAGTTTCCATTATACGGCGAACAGCAAGTTCTCTAATATATTTTTTGTCGTCGAATAACATTGTGAATAGGATATTTTCAAGGTGAGCACAGTATGCGTTCTTTTGTGTCGTCGTATGCACAATATTCTTAAGATCTTGAGTTAAGAGACTGCTGAGTTGAATCGATCGTCAGAGATGTTTTGGATCTTCTATGCAAGTAGAATCACTCCTTATTAAAAACCACATTGGACTATACACTTTCATTACAAAATTAGCTAAATGCACAAGATTTTCTGTGGGAGTATGGGTGGATGCATAAAGACGTAAAATGAGATTTGCCAGTGTTATCCACCTAGCATGTGAAAGTTGTCCAGGACTTTCAGCAGCCAACATTATAGGAAACTCTCCATCACAGATAGCTTTGCAAATTTCAAACAAGTACATTTGATCGGCAGAAAGTTCTTCCACGTTCATTGTCGCTAATTCCACTTCTATTGGACGAAAACTCGTAATTGGTAGGGTATGGCATGAAATTAGTTGTGAACCAATATCGCCTGCGTATTCTCGGGGACCGGTCATTGGACAATCTAAATGTGTTATCAAATGTCTTAACAGTAACTCGTTACAATGCAGTTTACAAATCAACCAAAAGAGAGGCGTCTTTAGTTCTAATTCTGGAAGTCTAATTACTCCTCCTTTCCTTCCAGTGTTTTTTGCCGTTCCATCGCATCCAATAGCTACCAATTTACTTGTATCCATTTTGTTTTAAGCTTTAAATGCTTTTCCTTTAAAATTTTCAATATTCTTTTTCTATGAACTATGGGAATAGACGATTTTTCAAAATTTGCTATACTTTATTAATTACAGTATCCGCTATTACTGTAAATGCAGGTTCCTGTTTCCCGTGAATTTTTTTTTTTTCATTCCTCACGAACTGATAGAACTTAAATACCTGAAGATATGTAGGTAACACTCTTTCAGTTAAATCTTCTGCATTCCCAATAAAAGGACACTCTGCTTGTTTCCTTGTTTGAATTATACCCTTAGACAAAGACATCTCAAATGAAGTACGGACGGACGGCGCTAATAAACTAATAACTTTTCTCTCTTAGTAACTTGAAGGGTATGAAATGTAAGCTAAAATTATCTGAGAAAGGCCATGTGTTGATGAGCCATATGTTTCTATGTGCTCCATCCCATATCCAGCATGCGCTTGCGCCTCAGAGAAGTTTGTTTGACTTTGTGTTATAGACCTTTTGATAGCAGGGGTCGTATGTTTTGAAAATGGGCGCATTTAATAAAAATATTCTAAATGACCGAGGGAGAAAACAACCATAAAATGAAAATAGCGTTAAAGGAAAAAAGAAAGCATGAAAAAAAATCATAAACTATAGCGTAAAACCCGTGAAATGATAGATTTTCCGTAAAATTCAATATTCTTGCTTAATTTATAAAAAAAACTTCAAATGTTTAGTTTATTTTTTTATGATCAATTTTAATATTAGATGCTACTTTTTACCAAATTTTATTACATTAAAATAAAAAAATTGTCTTCGAAAACAATGTCATTTTTCCATTTTTTTCAAATTTTTAATGGCTTTGCGCGGGTGAAAAAAATTAATTAATATTTACCAAATTTTGCATGAGGTCTTCTCTTACCTAAAGGCAACTTTTCCGTCCTATTCCCAAAAGTTTGTAAAAAAAAAAGTTTTTTCTATCCACCCTAACGTGCAGTAGCAGCGTCATGAATGGTCTTTGAACGGAGATTTCAAGGTGATCAGAATATTGCTCTGCCAACAAGTAGGCTACACGAAATTTCCGTGCTTTTTATGTGAATGGGACTCCAGAGCAAAGAAGAAACTTTGGGTTCGGAAGCAGTGGCCAGTCAGAAGTACCTTTACACCTGGCGAAAAAACATTGTTTCAATTCCATTGGCTAATCCTTCGAAAATGCTTTTGCCAACGTTACACATTAAACTAGGTTTAATGGAACAATTCATAACAGTTTTAAGCACGGACAGTAAATGCTGTAATACTTTGCTCTTGTTTCCATCAATTACGTCGGAAAAAAATGGAAGCTGGCATTTTTATAGATCCACAAATACGAAAATTAATTGCGGATACCATATTCGAGAAAACTATGAGTAAGTGTGAATTGCGAGCACAGACTGAATTCAGGAATTTTGTGCACAACTTTTTGGGAAAAGCTGAAAATTACGCCACTTTAGTAGATGAGGTGTTGGAATCCTACAAACAGCTAGGTTGCAAGGTCAGGTTCGGAGTTCATTTTCTTCATGCTCATCTAAATTACTTTCTTGACAATCTTGGTGATTTTACGGAAGAACTTGAAGAGCGCTTCTACAAGGATATTAAAGTGATGGAAAAGAGATACCAAGGTAAGTGGACATATGATAGCCGACTATTGTTGGATGCTAAAAAAAGACTGTACGGTGAAATTCCAAAAAAAAAAAAAAAAAAAAAGATGGTTTCAAGAGGAGCACAGTGGTGAATGTTTGGTATGTTTGTATTGAAATATGTATTTGTGTTTCTCTATTCGTTACACACGCTTACTTTTCTGCCAGAGAACATTTTCACACGTTACAAACGTAATGTATTAATGTCATTAAAAATTTACCTTTTTTTACATTTTTGTTATTTTTGAAAAAAGCTGACATAGTACTGATTTTTAAGGTCATTTTCGTAACCTGCAGAAAAAATCCGTTCTGACAGATGTTGCCATTTCAAAGCAATAAAACCTTGCATATTAGTGTTATCAAAGAGAACTAATTCATCAGGTAATTCATTGTTTTGATCTAAAAGTTGATTTCAAGATCAATCTATTGGATGCCTTGACGTTGTTTTGGTATAATATGTAATCCGGAAAAAATAAATGTCTACTAAATCATAAATAATATGCACATTTAGCAGAGTAGCGGTTTTTTAAATCATTTACCAGCGTTCATTGTACGCTTATTTCGCAGGGTGAAGCACCCTACCAGCCCTTTGTAGAAAATACGTGGCACCCTGCCTGCCCTCATAAATTTTTTTTGCCCTGTAATTAACATTCGTGCACCTACTGTAAATCTGCTCTTTTCCTGAAAAACACCACCAAAAATATATCTGGTTCTATGTCTCGCCTACTTACAATGAAACCCTGTATATAACTAACGATTTTTTTCTTCTTTTTTTTTGGTCCTGTTCAATTTCCTATACTTACAATGCCATTGGATATAATGAACAAAAAGTTCAGTCCCTTGAAGTTCGCTATAGTGTGGTTTGACTGTAGTTTAAAATACGTCAGTGTTAATTAGTATTAATTAAAGCATGTAAAGATTTTTTGATAAAGTTCCCTTTTTTTCAATCCGGAGCACTATGCCCTTTTCTGATCCTAGAATCAAGGTTTGAAAAAAAACTGACCGTCCGAAAAAAGCCAGCCAGCTTTTTCGGTTTAAACCACTTAAAAAAAGGCTAGCTTTTATTAAAAAAAGCCAGTCAATTTAATTTTAAACATTTTTAAAGCAAAAAAAGCTTTCCATACAAGGAAAAAAATCACATTTGAAAATTATTATTTACGTATTTTCCAAATTTCAGCTTCACGTAAATAAGCCACAAGTAAATATTTAATATGTTAAATTTCTTTAACTGAATAATATTTTTTCATTCTGAATATTTCCAACGATTTTGAATGATCGTAAGTAATAATAAATCCACATTTTAAAAAGCAAACTTGATATGTTGGTGTATTTAATATAATAAGAAATAATAATAGTAATTAATTAGTATTTATCATACAGTTTCTATATTAACAATCAACATCAGAATCAGCATGAGTCTTGAAAAATTTGTAAATTTTTACAAGATTTTCGGCCTTTTTTTTTTTTTTTTTTCACCTAAAAGATTTCTTAGTTTGGACCAAATTAGAAGAAAAATTAGAAGACCAAATTAAAAGAGGAAAAAAAATGTTCAATGAATGCAAAGGTAGGTGGGCAACTGTGCAGTTTTATTAAAAATTCACAAAAATCAACTTCAGTTGCCATGTTGGCATTGTGGATGTGTCTTTTTCATTACTTTTTGTTAATGACACGAGACCAATTCTTTGCTGAAAAGTTAGAAGGTATATCTTTATTAAACATTGCTTTGGGAAATATATAATTTTTATTTTCAGTTTTAATAAGTATGGTAAAAACCGGATGTATCTGAAGAAGCTACTCTTCTTGTTCAATACTTAATTGTTCACCAAAATATTTATTAGGATCAGTCATATATGCCAACAAATGGAATGACTATATATTCTGATGAAGCCTTTTCGAAAGTTGTGGATGATAATGTTCTAAGATCTTTTCGTTTAAAACACACAGCCATACGAGATGTGAGCAAAAAGTATAGGGACTGGTGCCCTACGCTTACGGAAAATACAAGCAGAGTGGAGACGCTCGGCAGATATTGACCTTGAACCCTCCCACACATGCACCAAAAGTCACAAAGTCATAGCTCCCACCACTTCTTTACAGCAGCGTTTTGAACAAATGTCGTACTGTGTTGTGGGGCATTCATTATGACAGAAAGTTGAACAGAGAATCTGAATCAAATTTTGCCAAAAGCTTGGCACCACCTGTGCTGAGACCCATTCAAAGTTGAAGAAAGTTTATGGGAAAAGAGTATGAGCCGCACAAGAGTTTATGAGTTGTTCAAACATTTCCAAGATGGCCGTGAAATTGTCGAAAGTCATGAATGTCTGGGGAGGCCCTCAACCAGTAAAACTGATCAAAACATCCAAAATATAAGGATGGATCAAATGAAAATGGAAGTGGTTATAATTTGGTGTATTTTTGTGTAAGTGTGACAAAACTGCATGTAGAGGTTGAGCAGGAGATAAGAAAGAGAACCCCCTATTGCGGAATGGACTTGTCCTTGGTAATCGTGCAGAACCACGTGGTATAAGCTGGCGGTCGGCCAGCAGTGTCGTCCGGCAGGCAATAAGTTGTCACTTCTTTTGCGTCTGCGTCATGTTTACGACGAAAGAAGAAGAACGCGGTGTTATTTGTTCTTTTGGTGGCAGAAGGTGTTGGAGTTCGTGAGGTGCATCGGCGAATGAACAGTGTAAAGAGAACACTCACTGTCATTGACTTGTGTGCAGGATCGGCACAAGCGTTTTCACAAGGGACGGGAATATGTGAATGATGATCTACGACCTGATCAAAGTCACCTCGTTATTACGGAGGTTTTGGTGAATGAAGTTGACCAGATCATCCGTGCAAACAGACGACGCACAATAAGGGATATTAGCGAGTAGGTGGGTGTGAGTTTTGGTTCCGTTCGTGCCATCATTATGGAGAAACTGCATTATAGGAAACTGAGTGCACAGTGGGTGCCACACAATCTCACATACGATCAGAGATGGCTTAACATGGGACTGTCCTTACAGCATCTTCTCCGATATCGTTCTGAGGACAATTTCTTGGACAGAGTTGTGGCAGGTGATGAATCTTGGTGCCATCACTACCAACCAGAAGGCAAACGACAAAATCAACAATGGAAACATCCCAGCTCCCCACCGCCAAAGAAATCCAAGATGGCGCAGAGTAGGGGCAAAATCATGCTGACATTTTTTTTTCGATAAGTAAGGACTGCTTCTCATTGAGTTCCTAAACCGTGGTCAAACGATCAACGCTGATCAGTACTGAAATACCCTGGAAAGTTTGCATGCAGCAATCAAAGCCAAGCAGCCAGGCCTGCTGTCCTCTGGAGTGCTTTTGCTCCATGATAATGTGCGGCCACATACGGCCACTTGCACACTGACGAAGTTTTGGTGGAATGAGTTAGAACGTCCACCATACAGCCCCGATCTTTCAGCATGTGATTTTCACATCTTTGGTCCGTTGAAAAAGGCATTGAGGGGTTGCCATTTTTGCTTGGACAGCGAAGTCATGGACACTGTTCGAAACTGGTTTCAATCTCAGCCAAACAACTTCTGCAAACGAGGTATTCACCACTTGGTGCAACAGTGGGATAAGTGCTTGTGTAATTTTGATTACTTTTAAAAATAAACTATGTCATTTAATTTTGTAACTCCTGTTCCATTTTCATTTGATCCACACTTACATGAGCTCAACTCTGTGGGAAAATCGTTGAATCACTATAGGTGAGTTATCTTAAGAGTACAACATTAGCTACAATTCAGTTCAATCTATTCTGACTCAAGATTTGAGTATGAGACATGTTGTTGCTTAACTGACATAAGGGCAAATCTCCAATTTTGCTGTTTTATAGGAGTGGCATTTTAAGTTTTGTCACTTGTGTCTTCCTTTATTTTACCATTCGATGAAAACCTACCGAGTTGGTTTTCAATAAAAGCCAACTCGGTATGTTTACATCGAAAGGAAAAATAAAGGAAGACAGTAGTGACAAAACTTAAAATGCCTCTCCTGGAAAACAGCAAACTTTGAGATATGCCCTTATGTCTGTTAAGTGAAGATGTGTCTACCAAGTTTGTGCCAAAACTGCTCTCTGCAGACCAAACAGACCGGCTTTCAGCTGAATTTGATCTCCTTGAATGGCCAAGCATTAAATTCTCCCTACATCCACCATATTCTCCAGATATCGTCCTTTGCGACTTTTTGCTCTTTCCAAAAATTAAGTCCCACTTGAAAGGAAGATGATATCAGGGTGTCGAGGAAATCTAACAGAATATGACGAGGGAGCTGCTCGTTAACCCAGACAATGAGTTCAGTCTGGCTTTCAACAATGGAAAAAACATGGGATGAAGTGTGGGACTTTAGACGGGGACTACTTCGAAGGAGATTAAATGCCAAATCTGCAAGTACTGTAGTTTTTTGTTTAACCCCAGTCCCGATACTTTTTGATCACACCTTGTATATGCACATTGAATAACATTTGATAAATTAACAGTATCACTTAAGATTGTTAAGTGCTTCAGAAAATATTTTTAGTTGATTTAATAAATTTGATGCTTCAGCATAAATCACAGCATTCGTTAAATTATTACTAATTTGCTGGTCAAACGCCATGTGCTCCAATAGGATTTTGTTACATTTGTGAAAGTTTGTTACAACTGTGTATAGACATTTCTGTTGTAAATTGCATGGAATTTGAGGCATGAGGCCATTTTTTTCTGTCAGCCATCCATGTGTGTTACGTCTGTTCTTAAAATGCTTCTGCATTTTAACTATATGTTCTACTAAATTATTTGGAATGTCTTTAATACATAAATTTATAATGTTAGCAGAACATCAATAAGTAATCACATGTGGATAGACTAATTTCAATTTTTCACTTACAGTATTCATTTTGTTTTTGTTATCGGCATATACTGCAAATATTTCCTGCCCATATTTCTTCAATGCATACCTTACCAATATTCACACAAAATTCAACTGTTTCTTTTTCTTAGCATCACAATCTGTTGCTCTTAGAAAATAAGCTTTTATTCCAGTATATATACTTGTAACGAATACTAGCGTTAGAGTTTTATGCTCATAATGGTGTTTATTTTATGGTAAATTTTTATGTACTTCTAAAAGTGTCCTAGTAGTTACAAATTTATATTTTAATAAAGAATGAGGTTCAAATTAGCACTGGTCAACATTGGCAAAAAACACACAAGATTGCGAACAGCAGTTTATTCTACTCGCAAGGTTACAACTGTAACTTTCATTAGAACATATTTTCAAGCCCATTATTTGGTAACATATTAGATACTGAAACAACCTCCTGTAAACGCATCAGTACTGGATACACTGCAAAGAACCCATGAATTTATCATTAACCCACAGGCCTTCAAGCCGGCTCCACCGGAGCAGTTGAGCTACAAATATTCAAACTAATTAGTTATACGAGAGTGCAATATCTAAACTATTCACTAGGTTAATAATAAAAATACTAAACTATCATTAACCTGGATTTCCAATCCAGACACTAACTTCTAAGGACTTTACTTCAACAGGAATCCTTAACCACAGGGAACCAACTATGGGTGTAATCAGTTGTCGAGGTTCTTGTTGACTGGAGAATCTCCGAACTCGTAATGATAGTATCAACATCATGGTTACCCTATAGCTAGAGTTCCAAGCTAGATAACTGTTTATTGTTCATTATTCCTTAACAGTCCCAACGTATATTAGTTATGTCTGAATTAGCATTATTCCATTAACAATAACACAATGCCTTTTAAACTTAAACTAAATAATTTAAGCAAGTTTACATCACCATATTTGCCAGCATAACTCAGTCAACATCTCTTCTTCCAGGACAGCACCCAGCTCGGCCGAAACGCAAATGTAGCTTCTTGAAGATAATGCTGTCCAATACCCACTTGGACGATTACTATAAGCAAGCAACACTCAGAGATTCGCACAGGCTTTAACACTTCAATGCTATTTCTAATCAACAAGGAATAATCGGTTGCAACCACGTCTTAACTCTTGACCTTGCACCACAACATGCTTGACTTCTCATAGTGACATGACTTTACCACATTCGAAGCTAAGCAAAATTGAACTAAAGAATAAAAACGGCAATCCTCTGGCTTGCTAACTAAGCAAACAGCTTACAACAACACAAGTGAGAAAGAGAGTTAATATCTCGACAAATCAATTTTAAATAGTTTAGCTTCATTACAAGACCACGTAAAACAAGGGCGGACTGACGTTATTCAGTCTCTGACCCCCCCCCCAACAGTTACTAATGGCTCAAAACAACCCAGTTGGTTGAATTTCTAACTTTACAGGAGAATAATTACTTCCAGCTCGTTACATACTGAAACCAAAAATGGGGTCATTCTTATTATTGGTCCATCTATCCAAAATAAGATTACGGCTAGTTTGTTCTGAAAGTTCATGCTTTAAATTGGGTTTAACTTCTTCACAAACATCATCTAACAGCCTTCCAGATAACTGTTTAATATTGGGTGGGTTGTATCCAGGTCTTAATGTAGTAATCATATTAATAAAATGTTTGTTTACATAGGCAGAAAGTTCATAAGGGGGTTATAGGCTCAATGAGGGAGGTTACAGAGCTACAACTCACATATTCCTATGTTAAATATACAAAATTTCATTGCAATAGTGGTGTTACAACCACCAAAACTCCTCCCTGACTACGACTGCAGTTGTTTGCAACATTATGTGCAATGCTATTCGCATGGAAGAATTTTGCAATTATCTTATCAACATCGTACTTTTGAACAGCCGTGGTTGTCACCCCATATGGAAACATAAATGTCCATTGAGTTTTCTTAACACTTCTGATTCAACATGTGAACTTTCACCTTTAGAAGAATCCCATGTAATAACCTTAGATGGTTGCTGCACATCTTCAGGAGCATCAGCATCAGTAAGACTACTAGGAGGAACAGGAACAGAAAATTTAGTAGAGGAACTTATTTTTTTCTTGCACTTTTGCAGATGATGTTTCATTCTCTGTGCTCTTTTGCTTATAACTTTATGACAATATTTACATTTCACTTTATTTCCAAAAGCAATGATTTCACACCACCCAGAAGCAAGTTTTTTTTCAGAACCTGGAGGCATTTTTTTAGCAGGTTTGTAGGGACTCATGAATCAACGATCATTGATACATGAACCCACATTTCCAAAAGGTTTAATCATGATTTAATGTTCACCATTTTGTTTCCCCGCACATACGCTTTTCCCATCCAGAATCCAGATGCATTTCGCTCTGTTCCCAGCAACGGACAAGGCATTGGCAGACACTGAGTGTGATGTCACGAACCTGTGACTAGAACAACAAATCGTCGATTAATATTAAAGAGATAACCAATGAACATTTGGGTATGAAAAGGGTGAACAGCCAATAAGAGTGATTGCGAGTGTAGAGACGATGAGGCGAACACCAATAAAAGACATTCTTTCGGTAGGACTCTTAGCGAGATGGTCACGCTGCCCATGATGGACATTCATAATGTCTTACAATAATAATGTCAATTCTTAATCGTAACAATTTAAGTTATTTTGCTATGTGATTGTAAATAATTTGTGTAACGTAGAGACATGCTGTCTAAATAGTTCATCTGTATCTTGGTATTGCGGAGTCAATTTCGATAAGGTTCCAGTGTAACAATCCACGTGAGTTGGCGCACAAGCTAAAACCCTTCTGATATAATTTATAAGCCATCGGTGATATTATGGAGTCTATCACCGCTCCATCGTTCTGCAATCCATCATAGAACGATAACCAAATCTATAAATGTAGAAACTGCAATTGGTAACCCTACAAGTGGTAATCTGGACTTGCCCACAGTCACAAGCTCGATATTGGGTGACACAGAACTTAACATGTTAAGCTCAACAACTCAAATGCAACTAGAGATGAAAGCCTCATAGGACAGCAGCATCAATGAAATTAAAGTTGCCCAGAAAAGCAAGGAGCGGACAACTGACGAGGCGACTGCCCGCCAACTCGACAGATGACAACCGATGCAGGAAATTAACAGTAACGACCCGCCACCTCAACGGAAAAGGACTGCATGAAATCCGGCAGAAGAATCGCAGACAACACAAACGTGCCATGAATTTTCTCTTCTCTTGCAAAGGAAACCACCAAGAAGTATACAGCTCTCCATGTGTGCAAGGCAGTGGATGAAAGCTTGATCCAAAGAAAACATCAATAAGGTAAGCGACTTTATTTAATGGTGATGTGTGTGTATACCGTTATTTGATAAATTCAAAATTACAGCGAATTTAGGCCATAAAAAAAAGTGTTTTATTTTTCAAAAAATAAGCGTTTTTGTGCATTCACTTAGCTAAAGCACAAACATCCTCCCTGTTGTTAAAAAAAAAAAAGAAAATGGGGGGAAAATGAGCTACAGAATAATGACTGTGGTAACAATGCTGGTACTTCTAATAATGTGGTAACTCGCAGTAACTCGGAAATAGAGAATATTTGTCAAAATGCCTGTATTTCAAAAAACGAATTTAGACGTATTTTTCACCCAATTAGAAGCTGCTTTTCAAATCAACCAGCTGCACAGTGAAAAAAACAAAATTCAGTTACCTAATAACGACTTTAGACCCTGAAATATTGTCTCAAATGACCAAGATTATCGCAAATCTAAACATGGAAAATCAACATACAGCGTTGAAGCAAAAAGTAATGGAAATGTTGTTTCAAAATTCTACTGCCACAAAAATTAGGATTTTGTTAAACGAGTTAAGGTTAGATGAGAAAAATCATCAATTTTGCTCAGTAAAATGAACAAACTTGCTGGAAACACAGTCACTAATGAGTTTCTAAAAACAATCTGGTTTGAGAAATTAACGCCACAGATGAAGTCAGTACTATCAGTAGTGGGAGATGATTTACAGCAATTAACAACTATCGCTGACAAAATTAGTGAAATTACTGCTAATAAAAACACAGAGGTATTTCAAATAGCAAATAGTTCGAAACTGGAGAACTTGCAAAATCAGGTAGCCAGTTTGGCGGAAAAAATATAGGAATTATCTGCAAATAGTCGTAGCAGAAGCGCAGACAGACAACAAAACACATACAGGCGCGGCAGGAGTAAGTCGATCCGGGGATATGACAACAGGTCGTTGAACTCGCAAGACAGTAGCACAGACGGTAATGTGTGTTTTTATCACAGGCATTTCGGCTAACAAACGCGTAAATGTACTAAACCATGCGCTTTCGAGAAAAGCGACGCACCCGAACAAAAGGCTTAAAAAAAAAACTAAGTACACCTAACACTGCTGATAATGCAAGCGTGGCAGTAAATGTAGGCGCTAACAAATGCTTGCATATATTTGACCGTATTACAGGATTCACATTTTTAATTGATACCGGAAGGGACATATCATGCTTTCCAATCAATAAAGAAAATAAAAACAGCATCCCTACAATTTTCAACGTATATGCCTCAAACGGTACCCCAATAAAAGTCTATGGAGAACAGCTATTCGAATTAGAACTTAATCTCCGTAGATCATTCAAATGGAAATTTATTGTGGTCAAGGTAAACCAGCCAATTTTGGAATCGGATTTTTTGGCGCAATTTGGCCTCATTTTAGATATAAAAAATCAGGTTTTGATTGACCCACTGACATTATTGACTACAAAGGGGATACAAAAAAGCTTGTTTACAGATGTCCATTAAGTCCGTAATAGAGAGTAATGTGTACTATCACATCTTAAAAGAGTTTATGGATTTGACAAAGCTAACGCCTTATCCGACAAAAATAAAGCATGATATTTTATCACTATATTGAAACTACTGGTCTCTCAGTTAAGTGTAAGCCAAGAAGACTAAACCCGGCAATGTTAGAAGCTGCAAAACAAGAATTCCATTACTTTCTGGAACAAGGTATTTGTGAACACTAAAAATCTCTGTGGGCCAGCACTTTGCATATAGTTCCGACACCCAAACTTAAGGACAGTGATAAACAACAGTACAGAATATGCAGAGACTATAAAGCAGTTAATGTCTAACTATACCCGATAGTTACAGTTTATCCCATATACACGATATCAGGCATCATTTTGCATGGCAAAACTATATTTTCTAAATTAGACTTGGTCAAAGCATTCTATGCAATTTTCATGCTACCCGAGCATGTAGAAAAAACGTGTGTCACAACGTCATTTGGCAATTTTAACTTTCTACAGATGCTGTTTGGTTTATCAAATTCTGCACAATCCTATCAACGTTTTCAAAACAAGATATTTTTCAACATGAAAAATGTATTTCCCTTCATTCATGACTTGCTGATTTTTTCAGAAGATGAAAAACAGCACGAGCAACACCTTAGAGAGGTACTAAAAAGCTTAACCAGTATGGCTTTACCATTAACATAAAAAATGCATATTTGGAGTTAAGGAAATCCCATTTCTAGGTTACTTAATTTCCAAAAATGGCACCAGACCAATGGAGTGGAAGTTATAAAAAATTATGCCAAACCTGAAACAAACGAGTCAATATATAGGCTTCATAAATTTTTACAGACGCCACTGTAAAAATGCAACACAAATATTGGCCCCACTCAATGGGTTTCTTAATAGCACCAAAAAGAACGACAAACAAAAAGTTCCTTGGACCCCCAAAACTGAAAAAACATTAGAGACCAGAAAAACTCAATTCACACAGCAAACAATGCTAGTACACCCCGTGCCAAACACGAAACTAGAATTATGGTGTGATGCTTCAAATTACACAATCGGCACTGCATTTAACCAATGGGTAGAAGATGTAATGCAACTGCTTGCATTCTTTTCAAAGAAATTAACACCTACACAGCTCAAATATAGCACATACAACAGAAAAATGACATCTGTGTATGAAGCAATTAAGCATTTCAGACATATGCTTGAAGGGCGCCAATTCGCAATTATCACTGACCAGAAACCATGAGTGTATGCTTGCTTTCAAGCAAAAAGCAAAGCCTATCGTATTTCGTCAAACTCCTTAACGGGTATTTTCTGCTTATAAGTATCCCTGTTGGACATGGTGATTACGACCCTCTGAATGTGATGTCATGAACCTGTGACTATAACAACAAATCGTCGATTTGTATTAAAGGGGTAACCAATGAGCATTTGGGTACGAAAAGGATGAACAGCTAATAAGAGTATTGCGAGTGTAGAGATGATGAGGCGAACACCAAGAAAAGACACTCTTTCGGTAGAATTCCTAGCGAGATGGTCAGACTACCCATGATGGACATTCATAATGTCATATAATAATGTCAATTCCTAATCGTAACAATTTAAGTTATTTTGCTATGTGATTGTAAATAATTTGTGTAACGTAGAGACATGCTGTCTAAATAGTTCATCTGTATCTTGGTATTGCTGAGTCAATTTCGATAAGGTTCCAGGGTAACAATCCACGTGAGTTAGCACACAAGCTAAAATGCTTCTGATGTAACTTGTAAGCTATCAGTGATATTATGGAGTCTATTACCGCTCTATAGTTCTGCAATCCATCATAGAACGATAGCCAAATCTATAAATGTAGAAACTGCAACTGGTAATCCTACAGGTTCTTGTTTCTTTTTTTAATTTCTGTTTCTATTAATTAATGGTCAAAAAAGTTATACGCTATTTAATTATTTCATTAAAACAAATTTTATAAGTGTTAGTAATGTTATCTTCATATCTTAACTGCAAATACCTAAGTTCCACGAACTACTAAATCTCAACTCCAACTGAGGATTTCCCCCTTTCTACTTTCTTAACTAAGGAAGTGGGAGAAGTTAGAGGAGACATTACATTACATTAGCAGACAAGGAGGGGAGGATTGGCAAAGGTGACCACCGAAGACAGCACCATAATCCCAGACAGAACGCTCAAACAGCACAATCACCAAGGTGAGTTAGGGGGAGGAGGGTGGATGTTCGAAAGTCGACCATGCACAGCACATAAAGATGCTCGCTCGCATAGTTGTCATCATTTAACACAAACTGAAACCAGCCGCCACAGACAGCAGCCCCAGCTGATAGACTGGAAATACACCCCGGGAGCCAGTTAACTCCAGGAAGGAAGGTGTGAAACAGCACAGAGACGGGAAGATCCCAAGGGATCTTAGGGGTTGGCCATGGCCCCTACAGAAACCGGCCAACCCTGGAAAGGCAGGTGTGAAGCCCTGCCAGGAAACCACGCAAAGACGGGAGGATACGAAAGGATTCAGAGGAGACTCCTCCTACTTTTATGTTTATCTACCAATCACCACCTAGCCTGAGATGAAGGGAAATTCCCTCAATGGACAGGGAATTCCCTTTCCCTTCTGGAGACCTTTTATTAAATTTATTTAGACTTTTTTAATACAAAAATATACCTGTCTAAAAAATAAAATCGTTCATACATACTTCAGTAGCATTGTAGATTATTTAACAAATATCAGTAAAATTAAGGTTTGTTTTCATCAAAAATATTTTAAAAATCCCACATTCTTATATTAAGAGACAAAATAAGGCAAGTTCTTGTATAAAAGGACAGTAAAATTCTTAATATGAAAAACAAATATTACCTTCCGAAACTATTAATTTTCAAACAAATAATCTTACATAAATTTAGGAAAGTAAACTACACTTAAAGCCAAAAAAGTCCAATTAAAGTTGGTTAAAACCAAAAAAAGCCACTGACTTGGCCTTTAAATTTTAGACCACTATTTTCAAATCTTGCCTAGGATGAACACTGCATTCAATATGTATAATATCAGAGTTAGAGGTACATATGCTATTGTTTTTGTTAAAAAAATATGAATGACATTAAATTTTTTCTTTACCACCCACACTGAAGCTCAAACTAGAGCTTTATGTATAAGAAAAAAAGAGAGACCACCCTGAAACAAAAACCCAAAGTATGACCAGGGCTGTCCCCAAAGGGTACGCGCTGTGTGTGCCGCGTACTCTCAAGAAATTTTGAAAAATACCGAGTATGCGCCGCATACTCTCCAGGTCGTTTTCATATTTGCTAGTTTTTGGGCAGTTTTCAACGAAGTCTGGCCTTTTTTTAACGGGTTTCAAAAGATATTAAACTTGCTTTTTCTGTCTGTACACAAAAGGGTATGGTAAAAGTCTTCTGTAAATGCAATAATGATGGCTATTGTTAACGTTGAAAACCTACCGAGTTACTTGAGAATTAAAGAATTGCAGATTAGAAAATTGCGAAGTAGACAGTTGCAGATTAATGTTAATTGAAACCCGCTAAATTTAAATATCAGCCTTAGGTGATTTTATTTCACTTGGTTTTTTTTTCCTAGTCATTTACAAACTTGAATGGAAACAAATGAGGAAACGAGAAAAACCCCCTGAACCCCCAAGCCTCAAAATAAATAATATCCTGTGTATGATCAAGAGAGGAATGAAAAAAAATGAAAGTGGAAACTGACACATTGGACGACCAGTCAAATGCCAGTAACCGTAGCCCAGTGAAGTCACTAAGTCCAGTAACCCTGCAATTACAAGCCTTTAATTAAGACAGCACCGCATACTCTCAATAATTTTCTTCAGGACAGCCCTGAATATGACCCATTGTGTCCACTTGCTACACAAGTAAAATCACAAAAAAAAATTATAAAATTCCCCACAAAAATTACAAAAAAAAAAAGCCGTTGTGGCATTTGACCATTGAACTAACCTTGTGGAGGGTAGTAACTTACATGAAATAACAATAAAATATAAGGTGAAAGCGCATAACACGCCACCCATGTAAAACAGGCATGGCAGCTTTCCTCCATGTTAGAAAGGTTGTTTCCAGAGTATACTCCCCACTTATTTTCCTGAATCAGTGGAAGCTTTGTGGGGGATGCCTTCCCCTTACTTCCAAAAAAATGTAAGATAATCCTACTACCAGAATTGTTGAATCAGTAATTGATACAATAGTGAATTTTCATAAAAGTCAGTGGTTAAACTGCACAGTCTGTCACATGCCTTCGCTCTCCTCCCAAAATTTCATGGATGCAGAATGTGCCGTATTCTGACTACCAGACAAAATTGGCCACCAGCAGACAATTTCCCAGGTTGGGGGAAAAAGAAGAAAAAAAAAAAGAGGACAAAAGAAAAGAAAAAAATTTTCCAGATTGACCGCCAACGCAAAAGTTTAGGGGGGACATCCAAACCTTAGGGGGAGCCAGAATTAAAAAAAGTTGCCATTTTATTAACATTTTTTGGGGCCACAAAATATTTAGGGGGAGGCCAGGCCTGTCCTATCCCCTCTTCCTACGGGCCTGGATAAAAGGGCCTCCAAAAGTGATTAGGTCCAAGGACTACAAACACGTTAGGACATCGCTGCCTATTATTGTGACATAAAACTCACCAGACAAATTTTGGTACCACTGCCAGACAGTTTGGAACTTTATGCATGTATGCAAAATTTGTTGAAAATTGCAGTAGATTGGTCTGTGACGTCGTACTTACACATTTGTTTTGAGTTTTTAAATGCCGTTTTCACATGCTTCGCATTTTTTAAGGCTGTGGGGTTTGTTTTGTTTTTTTTTGTGGTTGTTGTTGTTATTGTTGTTGCAGAGAAATTATGTGGGAAATACTTTTGTAATTCATTTCTGGTCTTACTTTTAATTAAGAATTTGAGGGTTTTTAGTAATTCAACATTATAGAGGTTCAGGTGTACTTAAAGATTATCCGAAAGGCCTATGAGGACAAAAGCCCGAAACAGGAGGAGGGTCTCCCCTCGCTAACCCTTCTCTGATGCAGGAAAGAGTAATATTTCTGATGAAACCGCACGGTTCATCACACGCCTTCAATCTCCTGAATTTTTTGCGATGTTGCCAAAATCGAATGGCAATGGGCAGTCATGTCACCTTGTCATGTTGAAAATGTTGTTGATGCTGTTTTTTGGGTAAGTATTTACTTTTTACAAAATTCATACTCAAAAACAAATTAGGAGAAGGGGTGCAGTGCCATTGCTCGGCAGCTCTGTGGTTATTGTTTTTAATCAAATTGTTTGTGGTTTTACGGCTCAAAGACTACAATGGTCATGCTGCACAAGAGTTTTAATCAAAAACAAAACAAAAAAAATCATGAATGTCTGAATATCAGTGTCATGTGTAAGTAACCGAAAGGGTACGAGATACCGCTACACGATACATCAAGGGGGGAGGGGTCTCACCAGCTCTGTGGTTGCTTTTAATCAAAAACAATACAAAAGCTTGTTAATGTCTGGGTATTATGTCTAAGTAACCAAAAAGTATAATATAAATAGGTAGCTCATTTGTAAACAACCATAGCAGCCAGAAATAAAGCGAACGCGCAAAATGACAAATCAAGGTGACATAATTGAATCACTAAAAACCTGCAACTTCTTAATTAAAAATAAGACTAGAAACGAATTACAAAAGTATTTCCGACATAATTTCGCTTTCATGAAAAAAAACACAGCCATGAGAGACATGAAAATAGCGTTAAAAACTCATAAGGGATGTGCAAGTATGATGGCACAAGCCTATATACTACAATTTTCGAAGGAGAGAGAAGGCATGTCATGGACTGCGAGGTTTCACCATTTGTTTTCAGGCATGAATTTTGTAAAAAGTAAATACTAACCCAAAAAAACACAGTCAACATTTCCAATATGGCAGAAGGCGATTTCGCCCATTGCCAATCAGTTTTGGCAACATCGCAAAAAATTCGGAAGACACAGGACGAACTATGCAGCTTCACCAAGTTGGTACTCCCTTAATTTCCGGCATGTGCTGTCTGTGGAGGGAATGCTACTGTGTAACTTTAGAGAAATTACGAAGTCACACATGCACAGACTGCAAATTTGAAGCAGTTTCAAGAGAAGAGAAAATGGATAGTGTGTTTTGCACCAGCACCAAATACAATGTCTTAAGATTTAGCAGTACATGAATTATAGCACTCTTGTCCCTACCCCCCGCGATGTTGGGAATTTTGGGGAAACTACATATTACGTTCTTTTTCGCCAAAGCGACGCATCACCAAAACTGATGCTGTACTCCAGAAACAAAGGGAAGAATTTTTTGTGATGTAGCTTTGCTTCTATCATGTGCACAGAGTACGTACACATGCATTCGCTAAGGATCATCTAGACACAATGTCCCCATCGCTATTTGTCTTGGAGCAGTATAGATTTTAGGCATCTGTTGTGTGCTGCAGCGTAAAGAAATGATGGCCATAAAAACTATTTTCTCTCCACATACCTCCGATGACAGAACGTAAATAAGTACCTTAAAAAAAGTTTTCATTTGGCTATACTACACATGTGTCCCCTGTGTGATTTGTCGCCAAGGAGTGACAACCCTGCTACGACAACCTCCTTCCTGGATCATGTCATCATGCGCTCTCTTCCCAGCCATCATGTTTTTTTAAGGAGTAATTACCTGTTATACTGTTTACTGCTTATTATACTCTTTTCAGATTTTTTTAACAAAAAAAAAAAACTTCTGTCTTTAAGCTTCTGAGCTTTTATGGCTTTTGGAATCATTTCCTCCACTTCCTCTTTGTGACACCGTCTCCACATATACTCTGCGTAGTATGAGTCAAACAGCTTTTCAGCGCCGACATTAGGTTCCTCCCATACCTTCTACGAAGTATGAGTACAGATAACCAACGCCGATTTGCGAAGTACGACTTCAACAGCTTTTGATTGCCGACATTGCGATACTCCATATTCCACTCATCCCCCCTTTTTCCCTCCATACTTCTAACCTCTTCTCCCCATACCTCCTCTCCATCCCAAACATACCATCAATTCCAATCTGTTACAAAAATAAATACATTCAAACAGTCGCTCATCCTATCCCTACAACTCACAAACCACCACCGTCACAAACCGACGATACGACACTATAGCTACCATGCGTACATTTTTAACGCTTCACAAAACTTTCCCTCCCTTTTAAGAGTATAGCATCAGTTTTGGAGACGAGTTGGCGACAAAACAGGGGATTCATCTGTAGTGTCACCTTTTAATTTCAGTTTTATACAGAGGAAAGTACGTTTGGTATAAGGTAAATGGGTGAATGAGGGATAGGTTTTAGGAGGAATGAGGAATAGATTTTAGGAAGAGTTAGAAAGGTGGGGGGAGGTGGAGAAGATTTTTATATACGTAGGCAAGTTTTTTAAAAAAGGATATAGAACATACAAAAAAGTTCGAAAACATAAAAGTAGATCCGTTTGCAAACGGTATAAAAAAAATAGACGAGGGAATGGGTTTTTGGAAGAGTGCAAAGGTGGTCAAGAAAGGTTGTTGTATAAATGCATGATGCAGAATGGCAGAGACAAACATTTTTACCCGTATTTCTCAGAGTTTATAAGTGTGTACATAAGTATTTAAGAAAGAACAAAATATAAGAAATACAAAAAAGCATCCGAAAATATAGAAGTATGTCCATTTGCAAATGGTATTCCATAATGGGGACAGGAAATACACACAAAACGGCAAGTCATGATGATGTAATCCTAGAAGGTAGTGGTTCGTGCGTGCGATTGGCGACAAGAACAAGGACGTAATGTGCCATGTGGCCAAAATTTCATAATTGATCTAGCAAGTATTGTATATCAGATTCCTTACTTTTAACAAATTATTAATGACTGAAAACTGCATGAAAGGTCCCAAGCAAGATTATTCAAACCTTAACGTGAGGATAAAAAAAAAATCAAGCAAGCAAAAAAATAGTAAATTCCTCTTAATTACGACTAGTTCCAAGAACAATTTTATTTTGCTTTTGTAAAAAAATATCCTATTAAAACTTTTGAAAAAAAAATAATCCAAAATTCCTCAGAGTAAACAAAATGCTTTTAGTTTTTTTCTAACATGAATAAACAAAACATTAACTGTGACTATTTCTTTACAGATTACTCGTGGCTGTAACACAATACTCCATTATGAAATCACATTCTTTATGGAACTGGCATATCAATACTTGTTATGAAAGCTAACTGTAGTTCGCTCGTAAAAATTAGCTTTTAAAGTTTCAGTGGCAGGGCTGGCCACAACTTATACTGCTTCTTATTATGGAAATTCTGAAAAGCTTTATCTTCGGCATGCAGCAGCTCAATTACTTTCATGGCATTTTCTTTCCCGTATAACTCTTCCATGTGCTCTTTGTCACCAACACTCCAAGCACGTATCTTCTTTGGTGGTTCATATTTCCTCCATTCTCTAATGTGCTGCATTATTTCTCTTTGAGAAGGCCCTGCAGCCTCTCGTTCTTCTAGTTCACACATATATTCAATATCTCGTCGTATTTTCCAATAATTACAAGGGTTTTCTTCATCCTCATGTACCTTCTTGGGTCGTTTGCCTTTCCCATGACGAGAATGCTTCCCAGAAGAGTGGCTATTCCTTTTCGGGGGCTGTTCGACGACCCTACTTCTTAAGGCCTGTTCAAGAGCATTCTTCCTCACAGGGTATCCAACGCCACTTCTTTTAGCAGGCTTTTCTTCACCACAAAGGTAGCACGAAGGCTTGGGTTGAGAAAAAGGATTTACCAACCTGTCAAAATGCTCCAACAAGTGGTTATATTGCGCCCAATACTCACGATATATGGAATGATGCTGCCATAGATGGTCTCTGCCGTAACGATTACCACAAATGTCGCCTGAAGGGACACGACGTGGTGCTATCATTGCGCTGTAGTTTTTGCAGCACCCGGTAGAAGCACAACAACAACAACAACTACTGCACATTTCGGTTCTTTCTGCCTATAAATATCAGTATCAAAGGCGTCCCGCACTTTTCAACTCTCAATTACTAAACACTTTCACAACGATTCTTCGCGTCAAGACAATAAGGTTGAGACTGGACTTGACTTGTTAAAAATAGTTTGGGGAGTGTTGGCCACAAATGATCAGCTTGGTATTCCCAGTTCAGGCAATGAATATGTAGCAGCACAGTAACATAGGCGTGAGCAGAAAGTTCATAATGAAGGAGGTTATGGGCTCAATGAGGGGGTTACAGAGCTACAACTCATATATTCCTATGTTAAATATACAAAATTTCATTGCAATGGGGGGTTACAACTAGAGTTGTAAAAAACCCGGGAATTTTGGGCACATTGGAAACTTTGAATATAGAAATGAAAATAGCTAGAATAAAGGAGGTAGTCCCGTCCGCGCCTTTCTTCCTATTGGTCGATTCGACACAATCGACCAATAGAAAGAAAGATGCGGACGGGACTATCTTTTTTATTCTACTTATCTTGGTTTCTTCCCATCAAAGTTTTCATTGTGTCCAAAATTCCCGTTTTTTTACAACTTCAATTACAACCAAGCCCGACTAGCAAATAGGAATGAATCTATTTTTGAGTGGGCCTTGGTTACAACTCCATCAACACCCTACGTACCCGATTGCGAGTAGTCTTCTAATGGGAATACAAAGCCACGTCTGTGGTCACACTTTCTAATCAATAATATTTTTTTCTTTCTTTTATACGCTTTAAACATGATGCAAGACAGGAACGTAAGTCAACTCCGAGAAATTAGCGGACTCGTAAATCTCATTTCCCAATAGATTGCGCTCGCGACTGCGGGCCTATTCCACGATAAAAGATAATATGCACCGTGGCTTATTATATCATAATCACAGATTATTACAGCTCCGAGAGCGTAATTATCATTTTAGAAATTAAACTCAACTATTAAATGCTGAATAAAATAGTTTTCATGTGCTCTATAGCAAAATTTAATGCATATGTGAAAATTTAGAACCTTTTTCTGGACTACTGCAATGTGATACAGTCCATAAAAAAAAAAAAAAAAATCCTGAAACAAAACAAATTGTTAAAGAATAGTACAATATCAAAGTATTATGATATATTGAACACTGTTAATGTTTCATTCATTGGTAATACTCCACAAAAGGAATTATTTTAAAATAACTAATACTTAGCAAGAGTAAGGCCAAATTTTGAGCTCACACTGAGCACCATATGGCCTAAATACGTCTCTGAATTCTAGCGCTGTAATGTATATATAGATGAAAAATAAATTTAATAATGTAATTTATACATCATACAAGTATTGCCTAGCTTGAGATTATTACAATTATTAAAACTGCTGAAAATAGGGTTAACAAATCTTGTGTAAGAAAAGGGAATAATGGATTTTTTCCAAAACGAACATACACGAAGTTGAATTTCACAATTATAAAAAAAATTATGAAAGGAACACAAACGAATCGTCCATTTTTTTTTCATCACTGCATCTTTCAAAAAGTGTTTTTCACGCACATGGTCTTTTTGCGTAAGTATACGATCTTTACGAGGGATTGACTTCCTCCGTTTTTCAATTATTTTTTCGTCTTTGGAAGCTTTAAATAAAGACACAGATTGATCATCCGATTTGTAACCTGAAGTGAAATTCGGAAAGAAAAATGTTCCTCCCATTTTTTTAAGCACAATTCATAAATAATAAACAAAACAAGCTTAAAACATGCGAAAACATCCGAAAAAAATAAATTATAACAAATATCCAGCAATTAAACAGACGAGTATAACTAGAAAGTTCCGTTTCTTAGGCCCGCAGTTGTTAGCGTCATCTAACGGTACAAATATCATCATGACATTTAGTGAACCACTACTGCACTTTATCACAATTAAAAAGGGAAGTTGGCTCGCTTCTCCATGGCTTTAAATGAATAGGCTTGACTTCTTAAAACATTACAAATGTCATCTGACACGTAGGAGGAGCAAGGATATACACATCTGGGAAAAATCTGTACTTGAACGATTATCCAATCATAGCGTTGTAACCTGTGACATTACAAGGAGGTTGTTATATTATTTTTTGAGAGCTTATTTGTCTCACGATGGGTGAAATAGTTTACTTCATGCTCAGGACTTAAAAATAAATAATTTAAATATAATTAATAATAAAAATAATATAATTTATAATAAATAAAGAATTAAGTTTGTTTATTACGGTCTTATACAGTTATTAAATAAGAAAATTTCGAATCATAAATATTAAATTTAAAACACAAATGTATTATTTCACTGCTTTATGCGAAAAGGGCATCAAAGCAAATGTATTTCCTTTCCTCCGGTATCCTGTTTTTGAATCCTGGCCTTTCCATTGCAATTTTTACGAATGTTTGGATGAGGGTTTTGCTTTTTTATCTTCTATTTCGAATTAATATGTCTTCAAATTGTAAATATCTGAAATAATTTTTTTTTTATTAAGTATTATTATAAAGCATAACTTAAAGAAGGAAAAAAGGTTTCACTTAGACATTTTTCTAAATATTTTTGCCAGTATCTCGGTTTGAAGCGGAAATAACGCGTCCTTCCCCCTTTAAGACGTTACAGGTTGCAAAGCTGTAATTGGATAATCGTTCAGGGTCAGTTGCGAAACCTAACGCCTCGCGTTGAATGACGACTTAACGTGAACGTGCATATATGAATGCCGTGTTGATCGACAATCCACTCCCCCCCTCGGCCGCCGAGGCGGCTGATTGCGCTGTTCAAGCGTCCTGTCTGGGATCACAGCGCCGCCACCTTCGGCGGCCACCATTCCCACCCCTCCCCCTTGCAAACACACACACCTAACGCCTCGTGAAAACATGTAGTTCGTTCCATGACAGAGACAAATCGGGTGACTGCATTAGTGTCAAGAAGATGGCGACGACGAAATTCTGATGCGCTAGAGCGTTGGCTATTCATTTATTCGGCATTAAATTTTAATAATTTGCATGTTAGGTCAAAAGGTATTTATATACTACATTTCATTGCAATTGCATTATTTTTTCTGACTGCACCGATTTTCATGTCTTAGAACGTATATTCAATATCTACTATTTGTACTGGTTTTTTCTTAAGGCCAATAAATACTAGTAAACAATTATGAGTGGTTTTGCTATAAACATCAAATGAGTGTCTACAAAACCAATAATAAAACAAGAATTAGTGCAGCAGACCATTTCGGTTAATTCAAAGTTCAGATGACTGAGATTCTATTGTATTCAGTATTATTAGATACTTATGTAATAACCAAAACATTAAAGAATTTTAAACCCCTCGTAAGCCTCCCTGTGTAAAGTTTCTAGCTATGACTCTGTATATACTATCTTGACCAAATATTGTATTATATAAAGTAACCATTCCATAACAAACTGTCAATACTTTTTTTAATTTTGTATAATCTTTGTCGAGTTGAATTACACATTTATTATTTTATGATACTGTTTGCTATATTTTTTAACTGTTTATAATGTGCATGGAACTTTGTTTCATCTTTTTGCTTTTTAACATGTGGCTTCCGTTTTTTTAAATATTACAATGGTATTCATTAGTAAATTGCATAATTTGATCGCCAAATATTTTTACAATGGTAAAACAGATTGCTGTTTTTAATAAACTAAATAACTTCTGTGGTGATTTTTGCTCCATTTTGTAACATTAGATAAGATGTATAATAAAGGTGTATGACATACAGCGCAAGGTATTAAATAAAATAAAACACATTAACACAGTTAAAATAAATACGATGGTTTATAGCTATTTCGGAAGCGCGTTTAGGCTTCCTTCTTCAGAACCCTAGTTACACTAACATGGTCCACGAGGTTTGCTGTTTACCGGAAAAAAATTATCATAAGGGACCTTATAATGCCTGTAATTGGGCATAGCATATACAGTGTAAAAGGGCGGAGTATCTTCAAATTCACATGGTTGTTGCAAATAATACGTTTTATATTGTCGCCAAAGTAACCAAAAGCAACGCCATTTTCAATTCAACCATTTCTTGAGCACGTTTTGCATTTGTTTAACAGTGAAATTTTATCTCTGCTGAAAATTGGGAAGTATTTTTAATTTATTAAAAGTATTTATTATTTTTATATAAAGATCCATATTGTTTTTAAAATGCGTGTCTTGATAATTGGCGATTCGATGTTTAAATATGTACCCCAGTATTTGCCGTCACAATTGTTTGGTTATAAAGTACACGTGAAATGTTTTCCTGGTATTAAAATTGAACAATTATGCAGAGAAGTTTCCCGATTGAATCTTCATTATGACTTGTTCCTCGTTCATGTTGGCACCAACAATTGGTTTGATAGTGCGGATTTGTCATTTTCAACAGTTCACTTGTCAATCTAATAATTATATAAATGCACGCATTTCTCTTCTATGTAAAATTTCAGGATAAACTACAGAATCCTGGTTTCTAAAACAATCCAGTGATAAAAAGTTGTTGAGCATCTGGAATATAGAATAGTTCTATTTTTAAGAAAGTTGCCCACTCCCTATATCAAACGTATTGTTACCCTGGCTAATAGGGAGCCACATATAATTTCAATTTGTGCAATTTCAGCTTTATATGTATAATTCTTCCCTAAAATATTCCAAAAATTATAAACAACATTAGGAAATTAAAATTGGCAGAAAGAGAATAATTCTAGGATACTTCAAACTAAAGTCTGAGTTTATCTCAAACAAAGTTTGAGTTCCATGTATTTTTAAAACTCGCCTTTACATTTAGACCATTACTGAAATGAACGTTTGGAGTCTGTATGCCAAATTATTGATAAGCTGCCTCTTCCTGGTAGCCCGGACAAACCACATATTCTAGTCCTGCTCCACATCACGTTTTCTATTGGTTACCTCAGTGAAACGTCACATTCGGGATGAAACCAATCACTGGACGAATAACCTGACCAAACTCATATCGTTCCGGCAGCCGGTCACGCTAGTGTTTTGTAGGGGATGAGGGGCGATTGATGACTGGACTTTGGAAAATGATACCTCATTGAATTTTTAACTTGTATTTTTTAGTGTTAAATTTTCACTCAGCCCCACCTCTACATCCGCCCCTGGTGTTTTGATTTAAGTCAAGTTATTTTAATTTTTGTTTAAATCAATGAGATACATTATTTTTTTTAAAATTTCATTTAAATGTATGGCCCATCCATTGATGCGATCCTGGAGTTGCTATTGGTCCAAATCAGCTTTCTGTAGTTGGTACTTTATATTTCCCGCGGCCACCCTTCTTGCTTAAATCACTCACACTTTATATTTCCTTATGTGGTCACATTTAAGAAACATATTTTTTTACATTCTTCAGAATTTTTATTCAGATAAAATAATCGTGTTTCATAGTCATATTCCACAATTTATTATGATTTCTGGTTACAGAATTCCATTCCAACGTTAATATGAGTACATTGTTTTTGGTTAAAAAATAAACTTCTCCTTTTCACCCCGAACCGTAGGTCAAGAATGCCTCCCCCCACCTCCGGATAAAGAGGATGCTTGTTCAACAACATTTTTAATGAGGGAATAATGCTGGATTTTTTGTTAATTTTTCACCTCTGACATATTCGTGAGCTTTTTTACTCCATTAATGGAAACTTTTGGAAGTTTTCCATTCTTTTATGCGCACAGAGCCAGAATATGGTAGGGGCCTGCTGGCTACGCTGCCAAACATCTATAAAAATACCAAAATATCACATGTTCCTACTTATAATTCTAATATTCTTTAACATATACAACAAAAGAAGTCCTTAATTCTTCACGGTGATGAGCAGGAGGGGGTCCGGAATATATGATCTCTACCACAGATCTGTATAGGAAAAAATATGCATGAGTTATAGAGTAAGTTCCATACTTACTGTTTTGAGCTCATGGAATCTATAATATGTCAGTTGTATATGTATATTAAAATATTAAATGTATTTATATTAACTTAGAAATCATTGTTTACGCCTATACGATATTTTCATCTTTTAAATTTCAATATACTTTGATTAAACACAAATACAAAACCTTAAGCAATTATTTAATTTTTAGTTATTCTTATTGTCCCCATTTTTAATGTTTATTAGATGTAAATGCATAAATTAATATTCAAATATGACAAATTATAATGAATGCTAATGCACTAATTATTTATTTTCTATATAATACAAGTTAATGATTTTAGTAATTTATATCAGGTTGGTGTTTATTTTGGTTGGTATATTACAATGCATTCATCATTATAACATATTTTTTCAAGAATTATTAGAAAAGTTACAAAGAACTCAACTCAAATGAAAAAATCTGATTTAAATATAGAAAATCTTATTTATGTATAAAGAATTTTGATATAGAAATACAAAGAATTTCATTGAAGTTAAGTATCTAATTTAAAATTAACAATTTCGACTTAAATTTCAAGAAATCCAATTAAAATAAAGAAAAATCCTTTTTTTTAAATAAAAAAAAAATCACTGTTCCAGAAATATATATATATATTTTTTTTTAATGTGTGCAATATCATTTTGTGTTATTTTTCATGGATGGCTAGGAGTTCGCGGACCCTTATAGGTCAACAGACTACACTTGGAAAGACACTTATGTCCTGCTATATAATAAGCATTTAATCATTTTAAATATTTCATTAACCTTTATAATTACGTTAGCAATAAAAAGGGTTGAAAACAAATGCATTTGAAATATATATAAAGCGTTCTGGAAGCCAATTGAAGAATTAAAACCGTTTGGTGTTATATTTGATTAACTCGCTTATATTTAGCATGGTGTTTCCTCGGCATCAAGTTATCCGTATAAAACGAAAAATTCTTGTACAAAATCATAAAACTTGGTGTGTATATTCAGTTTCTGATGCAGTATATTTCTCATAGTAAA